>PVIU01003728.1:127179-139594 GCA_004026605.1 Ondatra zibethicus
TCCTCCTCCTCCTCCTCCTCCTCCTCCTCTGCTGGATCTGTCAGCAGCTTGCAGGCTGCTCTAGACTTGAGCAGTAATTACAGCGACTTCCTGAAAGTGAAGCCCCCATGAAAAGTCTGGAGAAACGCTCTTTGTCATGGCCCTCCATGAGTAATTAGTAGCACATGTGGCCTTCCTAGCCTCCCTCAGCTATTTTGGCTGGCTCTGTGCGTGCTGTTCTATAGCTTTACCTAAGGAAACATTAAACTTTAAATTTCAAGCACCCACAGCTCTGTTCTAAAAACAATTCCCCCTGGTAGAGCCACGCCGTAATGGAGAGCATCATTTTATCCTGCTGGTTCCTCCTGATTCTATCCTAAGACTTTTGTTGTGTTTACATGGTATTCTGACGACTTTTATCTCTGTTTTAGTAAACCTGCTGAAATTGGCCAAGCAAAGCGGGGCCAGGTTGCTAGCTATCAGCACACTGGCATCTAGGGCTCCTTCCCAGTGGCCAGCTGTTTCCAGTTATGTCTGCTGTTGGCTGTTGTGAATAGGAGCTCCTCTAACTTTCTTTCCATAGGACTCTGATTGGTTTTGCCTCAAATAAGAGCTGTATTCATTGGCTTTGCAGAGATCACAATATGGGACATTTTCTAAATTTTAATTCACCAACTGAACGCTGAAATATATTATCGTCGTAAGAATTAGAGCCGAAACAACTCATTCATACCTGCCCTCTGGGATACAGTTTAGAAGTAGAAAGCTGTATTGGGCTGACTGTTTCAAAATGCTTTAAGTGACAACTGCCATAATGTATTCATTTTTTTTCATAACGTGGTTTTGAGATTTTGAACATACCACTAAGGGTTCAAAAGCTGTTATAAGCCCTGGTTGCCTTGTGAAGATGAAGTAAGAGTGTACTATCTAGAAGCTTATGATAGAGCAAAGATATTTACACCAGGCATGTATATATAGGGTTAAGTAATCAGTTCAAACAAGTGGAATTACTTCCTAACAGTGTCCTCTTGCCTCTGTCTTTCTTTAGGGCCTATTTAAAAGCATTTAGGGGAGTCCAGGTCCCTCAGCTGCATTTTCCCTCATCACTGTCCTATGTTTACCGGAAATGATAGGAGTGTGACTAAGCATGATTTAATGGTCTGATTACAGGAGGCCACTCTATCCTTCCCAGTGTGTCCGCCGCACTAAGTAGGCAAGAGCTGGTGAGCAGTGGTCTGCTGGGAACCCATCGTTCTGGCTTAAACCTGTTTCTGCTACACATAGCAAAGGTCTTCTGCTCACTTCCATTTCTGTCAAAGGAGTATGACTTGGACATTCTCTGTGAACGCAAATGAAAAGTGCTTTGACCAGACTGCTCCACGATCTCCTCTTGGTTCACACAGCTAGATCCTCTCAACGGTTCTACCTACACAAAATAAAGCTTTTACAATAGTCCCATGCAGGGGCTTACATTTGGGCTGTACTTGAGGCTTTTGAAACCCTCATAAATGATTTTCTCCAGAAACTCTTGCAGACATGTCCCCCATCACCCCTAGCTTCCAGCCGACCAGTTGTTTTTGCATTACTTTTGCCATAGATGGCTGAGGTGAGCGTTTGCTTGTATGCTTGCCCAGCATGATGGACTAGGCATAGAAAGGGAAGAAACTTGGTGTGTTCACAGTGTCAATGTCAGTGATCTCCTTCCATCAGAGAAGGTCGTCATGCTGTTGTAGGAATTTTTGCCTTGCTTTGGGATTGACTCAAGGATTTTTCTGTGCCTGTAAAATTACTGGTTGAATACCTGAGATACATGGAGCCTGAGGTGGCAAAGCAAGACATTTATATAGGCCTTCTGCAGGACACCTTAGCACCAGTCCTTCAACTTGCTTATTTCAAAAGCCATGTACAGTGATTGGCTACCTCAAGACTATGAAATTTATGCCATTTAAAAATGTTATAGAAACACTACTTCAATTGTCATTCTGATTTTAATAACTTTTGACGTTTTTGCATTGGAAGTAGGACTGAGAGTTATGTCTGTGTGCCCCTGCATTTGCAACAGAACAGAGTTACTTGTGTTTACAGTTGTGTTTGTGTTATCTAGATATGTATGCCTTAACGATGTATTGATATAACTTAAATTATTGCATTAGAGAATCCGTGTACAAGTTACCACAGGGGATTAAACCTACAACCTCAAGCATGAGAGGTAAATGCTCTACCATTGCCCTATAGCTCCAACTCAATGACAATTATCCTCCTTCACACCTCCTCACTGTGTCTTTCCAAGTTGATGGTGTGATTCCTCCCACTGTCTTTTCAGTGACCACTTTAGAGTTTCTATACAGGTTACAAAATCCTTTCATATAACACATATTAGTTCCTTATTACAACCTTAAGGTGTGTATATTATTATTCTATGATGATTCAATCAAAACTCAGATAAGTAGATTATTTTGTGATCATAGGAAATACTAGAGCAGAACTCAAATTTTTTCCCACTTCATGCAAAAAGCATATCTCACCAGATTTTTAGAACTTTTATATCCCATGCTATTAAAGTGTCAGCCGTCTGTTGCTCTGTCCTAGATATTTACTGAACTATTTTCTATTTCACGTACTCCTCTCCCACAAGATAGAATATAAGCTGGGTGAAGGTAGGGACATAATTTTTGTGCTTGGCTCAACCAGCACCATGCTAGGTGTTCATAAGCAAGCAAGATCTGTGGATTATTCACATGGTTTCTATCAAATCTTTCCCATGATTAAACACGAGAATTGAGATAATAGTGTGAGAAAGAGCATAGTACAATTTTAGTATTTGCATATGAGATTGTACTGTGGCTATGAGCCGCACCACCCTGTTCGTTTTGCAATCCATATGAACATGGAGCAACCTTATTTCCTTGCTTATTTTTGGCCTTCTAATCTTCTCGTTGCCAGAACCATCCTGTGCAGCCTTCGACCATACAGTCTTGTGTTAAAAGCATGATTGAACCAAGCTATGGCGTTTCCCTTTCAGTTTGTAGCTGAGATAAAAATCTACTTGACCTCAGTCCGTTGGAAATTAGGGAAGATAGCCCCACTTAGACTGCTTTATGTTGTAAAAATTAGCACTTTAGGTGGAGGGAGTCAGAGGCTCTACAGGCCTCTAGCCTGTAGAATTTCCTATTTTCTTAGTGCCGAAAGGACATTTGCTGCGGCAAAGCTCTTTACTCTTCTTCCTTTGTGTGACTGCAAACAAATGACTACCCACTCATCACTATCCCCGATCACCCCAAGCAGGCCAAGAAGCTCGCCAGTCTCTAAGAAAGTCCAACATATTCAGGAGAGTTAAGCTTTTCCAGGAGTGACTGAGAACTAAGAGAAATCAGAACAGCTATACATCATAAACTTAATGCAGCCAAATCTACGGTCTCTGGAAAGCTTACAAAAGGCGAAGACTGTGAGCTGATTTTAAAACATGCAGTCATGAATGCATGTTTTGTTTAGCCCGTTTCTAGAATTTCCGATGCCGGGTCTGTTTATTTAGAAATCAACCCCTAACCAAAAGTAGTATATATTTTATGAACATTCTTTCCTCCAATCAATTGAGAGAGATACTGTTACATCTTTAAGCTCTGCTAACCACTGGCGTGCAGAGCAGCCATTTCTACAGCCCAGTAACACAATACATCCGGCAGGCAAACCTGCAAAGACGGGCTGGATGGAAACCAGTCACACGAAGGGAAATACGTGATTCAGAACGCCAATAAATTTGAAGCTCTGTCTTGAAAACCTGTTGGCGGCCTTCTCAGAGAGATTTCAGATGAGAGGGTACTAGGAATTCTGCCCCACACCTCCAAAACTAGGGAGTAGCATATGAAAGCTGTGTGCTATGGGGTCTCCTTGAATTCTCAGGCTAAACCCTAAACCCAGGCTTCCAAATGAGCACTGGTTTACTTGGACAAGAGAAGTGTGGTGTCCTTGGGTCATGTATATTTTGAGAATATTGAACCGTGATATTTTTGATACCAGTATTTTGCTTGCTTAGGGCTACTCATGCATAATAACCTAAAGGCGAGAGATTCTTATAATTAGTGTGTGTGTGTGTTGTGCACCTGAGTGTGAGCGTATACACACTCCAGCCTTTGCATGCAGAAACCAAGGCAGAACTGTGGGTATCTCTCTACATCATTGCCTTGAGACAGGATCTCTTACTGAACTGAAGGTTCCTCGTTTCTGTTAGGCTGACTGGCCAGTGAACTCTCAGGATCCATCTTCCTATCTCTGCCTCCCAATGCTGGGGTTCCAAACACGGCAGCCATATCTAGCATTTTGCAGGGATATTGGAGATTTGAACTCAAGTCTCTAGACTTGCATAGCAAGTGCTCTTACCCATTGAACCATCTCCCCAGTTCCCAGTGGGGAAAAAAATCCATATGTGTATCTCATAAACATTCAGAAGAGAACCCTTTCTCGTCAGGGGTAAAGTTGTCTGTTAACAGGAATGCGTGAGAGACATACTGGCTACAGGAAAAGATTGTGTGAATCCTGCTTCACCCAGGATCCCTGAAAGTGTCGTGATTCACTTTAGTAGTGCCGCATCCTTAAGTAATGGAAAGTTCTACAAGTGTGTTTACCATTTGTGTAATACATGGTGTATTGTCTTTAGGATTTACGACCTTCTAACATATGCAAAATGGGAAGCACAAATTGTATGCATTTCTAAAAGGATTCGAGCCAACATAAATCCAGTTAGTTGTGTACACTATAGTTGTTTTACCTGACTTCTTAATTCTGTCCAATTTCCAGAGAATTTATTTAAATTTTCATGCACTCATTTGTCCATATTAGAATCGTTTTATATATGCATCATAGTAATTTGCATAGCATACCCCTTAAAAATTACTAGGTATAGCTGGGTGGTGGTGGCGTACACCTTTAATCCCAGCACTTGGGAGGCAGAGGCAGGCGGTTCTCAGTGAGTTCAAGGCCAGCCTGGTCTACAAGAGCTAGTTCCAGGACAGGCTCCAAAAGCTACAGAGATACCCTGTCTCGAAAAACAGAAAAAAAATTACTAGGCATACAATCTGCATCACGTGGACAGATAATTTCTGTGTTCTAATTGTGTATTAGGCATGTATCTGTAGAAACCAGAAAATTATTTGAATATTAAGCCACCAAAAATGGCTTCAGAATGTCATATGAAGTTATATCATGTTACTTCGTTGATGCTCAGGACATCAGCCTGGAAGCAGACAGAAAGAAAGTGCTCCACTTTCATATTTAGAGATTTATTTTGTTTCTTTAATGCTTTGCTTTGTGAATTTATTTTATGCAAGGCTCTTTCTAGTGTTTCCCACACACGGTGAAATTTAATCCAATATCCTTGAAAGGCAGGCTTCTCTGTGGCTGCAGATAAGGGTGGAGGCTTCAGGAAGTAGTGCCGAGGGAGGGTGCCGAGCGGGACTGTGTGGGCTCGAGTCCCAGCTACGCTGTTGATCATGCCGCCTTGGCACTTTGTTGAACTGTTCTGAGCTCTGGCTTCCTGAGATGTGCATGCTTTTACTGTTGTTGTTTCTTTGAGGAGAAATTGAATTAATGTGTGAGCCCAGAATCAGGCTTTGTTCAGAAGATCTTCTGTTAGAGGGCACCTACTCCATCTTGTCACCGACCCTGAGAACACTCTGAAGGTCTAGGGCAGCGACAGCAAGTATGGTTCCAAAAGAAAAGTCCCCTCCCAGAGTTTATAATCTCAAAGGGTGAATATACAGTGTACAAAACAGTCCAAGAGACAAGGAAATGCTTTATTCTGAAAAAAGATAACAGTTATCTTAAAAATGCTGTATGGAAATTGTCTCCATAAGATATTTTGGAGAATCCTTTTTTTTTTTTTTTTTAAAAAAAAAAAGTAACAGCCTTCCTCTTGAGTTTATATGTGAAATGGATTTGCTGCGGCTGCAGGGTCGAGACCACACCACAGGTCCCCAAGCAAAGGTGGCTGGTCCTCAGGGTCCCCAGCAGGTGGCGGGTGGGAGGCACACCATACAGAGTACAGTTGGATATTTATTCACGGGATTATGGAGGGGAAGGAAAATGGGAGAAGGGGAGAGAGAGAGAGAGAGAAGAGAGAGACAGAAGCAGGGAAAGGGGAAAAGTGGGGAGAGAGGCAGAAGCTGCCTCTCGGAGAGAGGGCTCAGGCTGGAAGCTGAAAATCAGCTTGCCTCAGCGGATTAGGGAGAGAGTGGGTGTGGCTTGTCTCTTAAAGAGACAGATCATTACAATATGCCTTTAAGATATGTATGTGTATGTATATGTACATATGCATACATGCATATGTGCTTATGTTAAAAATGCTGTATGTAAATTGGGTCCCTAAGATGATGTTTTGGAGAATCCTTTTTAAAAAAATGACTAACCTTTCTCCTTATGTTCATATGTCCTTAATATATGTGTGTATGTATATGTATATATGCACATACATGCATGTGTGCATATATATACACTATTTATATACAGTGCATATATATAATGCACTATAATCTATTTACACATTATAAATGGGTATTAATCATATATCTTTATATGTATGTATTTGTATAGCTGTCAGTGTATGCATGCATATTTGTGTTGTTATATGTATATGTATGTGTATAGTTCTGGCCATAGCGACATCACTGCATGAAAACAATATCAAAGTAAAGCCTTTTCATTTTCAGTAACTTATTTTTTCTGAGACAGAGTTTCTTTGTGTAGTCCTAGCTGCCCTAAAACTAGCTCTGTAGACCAGGCTGACCTTGAATATAGAGATCAGCCTGCCTCTGCCTCCCTAAAATAATGTTTTTCATGTTTTGAAGTTGAATTCTTTTAAGGGTAAAGCATGTACAATGGTCTTAAATGCTAATTTCAGGGTGTGCATATCTCATCCTCATGCCTTTGGTTGTGTTGATGAGAGCTTTAACACAGGAGTTGAAGGTTAACATCAGAAACTTAGATAAGAAGCATTGTAATGTTGCTTCTAATTTTGTAACAGGGTTTTAATTTTTGAGACAAGGTGGACTGTTCAAACTCTGATTCTTCTCTTCCTGAGGCCTGGGATTTCAGGCCTGTAACTGTTGCCTACAAATGCAACAATGTAAGCAGATGGATTTCTACAGAGGAGTTACCACCAAACACTGCACACCTACACTTGCATTATTTTTCTTGGTGAGTGCTCACTTTGGTCCTTTGCCCTCTAATATAATTTCCTTCCTTTCCTTGTGCACTTTAATTTTTGATGAAAGAGCTAATGTTGGATTTCATTAACTGAATGGATTATGTATGTATGTATGTATGTGTATGTGTTTGTGTGTATGTGTGTTTGTGTGTCCATCCTGTGGCTGCTTGGGATTTCACCTTACCCATCTGGCTTTTTTGAGAACCTTTTGGAGTTATTATTGAGAAGCTCATGGTTGTTATGAGTTTGTTTTCAAGCTTTTTATGAAGAGAAAATAAGTGAATACAAGTGACACAAGGTGCTTTTGGTGTCAGGGGAAAGTGGACTTTCCTTTCTCAGGATTCTAGGCTGCAAAGTTTCAGCCCAGAATTTCAATTGGTTGCTTCTTTTTTTGAAAAGTTAGATCTGTTTTGTTTTGTTTTGTTTAAAAAAAAAAAAAAACCTTCAGCGAAGAGTAAGAAAGCTAGTGGGAGTTGGTTTTCCAGTAATTCGTTTCCTCTGTTTTGTAAATCAACCTTATTTCTGTTCCATGGGAGCAGTTGCATCGTTACCAGCTGGTAGAGGCCGTCTCACTGGTTAGCTCAGGCCCCATTTGAGCGAATGCTGTGTCCATCTAGTTCATTACTGCTTGCACTACTTTTGTTTAGGATACATGAGTTGAGAGGAAGGCAGGATTTGTTGTGTTCCTTTGCTCTATCATCTTCTGTGGACTTGCTCTGTGTGTGAAAGCGCAGTGGTTACAGAGCAGGTTAATCTGCCATTTAAACTGCCCTCTCACGAAGCTCCTGTTCTGCTCCCCTCATATTTAGTGCGTGAGGGTTTGGAGGAGCTTTCTCATGTTTGCAAATGCTTACAGAAGTGGAGCTGGGAGGCTAGTTAAACACTGTTTTAACTGTGTAAACTTTCACACTGTATACTTCCTTTGTATCATATTGTGAAATAGAAGTTTTGAATGAACATTCTCAGGGAAAACCCACAGGCCAGTTCAGTCACCTAGGGCAGTGATGATTTACCATTTGCCTACCCTCAGCTGTTTGGTGTTAAAAGTTCATGTCTGTGGAACAGCTCCTACCTCTTTGAGGTTTAACAAAGCTCTTGCTTTCCTGAATTTAACTGAGAGATATGGACTGGCAGAACTGATGGGTTTAAGTCAGCTCTGCCATTTTGTCATCTGTCAAGTCCAGAGGAGGTTGGGAGGCCTGATCATGGATCAACGATCTCAGATCTTTAGAAGACAACCTGCATCAGCTCTCATAGTACGTGCTTTAAAGCCGTCATGGCAGTGCGTTGGGGGCAAGAGGATTCTCAGGTACTTTTGTGGAAGAGTAAAGCTTTGTCTAAAGGCAGCGATTGTGTCCACTCCCCAGGCTGTGTACATTAGGTACTTTCATGCCATTACTGTAAGCATGTACCCGGCAGGGCCAACTTAAAGGAGGGCTGGTTCAGTTGGGATCCATTCTACTTTGACAGAGAAGGCGTGATGACTTGCAGCCATAAGGGCAGGAACACGAGGTGGCAGTTCACGTTCCGACAGCCATCCAGAAAACAGAGACCCTGGCTAGAGGGCTAGAAGTGGGGCCCTCAGGATCTGCCCCTCCCACAGTGGCCTTCACCAGGCAGCTCGGCTCTAGACAGCAAAGGTGCTAAAATGGTACCCACAGCTCGGACCAAGTGTTTAAACACATGAGTCTGTGAGAGACATTTGACATTCAGGCTATAGCTATGTTCGGTCACATTATCAACAGGCATTCAGTAGACTAAGGTATTATTTTGTTTCTTTCTTTTCCTTTCCACTATTTCCTTCCTTCTCATCTTTGTAGCTTTTGTTGATGCTTCCTATAGTTTGTCTCTCTTCTCTCTGGCCCTACTCACTCATTTCTTCTTCAAAACATGAAATGGACTTTATTTCATGTTTTGTGTTAAATTTGTAGTCAGATAAATGTAAGACTTCCTATGCATTGTTTAAAAACAAATAACTCCCAAATGATATTAAATTGTCTTTACTCCCTTGTGACCCTTACAGTAATACAGTAATTCCTCTCTGCACCCCTCCATCCCCTCTCCTCCCTCTGTGGTGTGTATGTATGTGTGTGTGTGTGTGTGTGTGTATGTTTGTGTATATGTGTATGTGTGTGTGTGTGTATGAGAGAGAGAGAAAGAGAGAGAGAGGAAAATAGACAAAACACTGAGTGTCTTTATAAAGGACAAGAGAGAATGGTAGGGATGTATAGCGATTATACCCTTTATTTTAAACCAGCCTTTTCCCAGCTCCAAAGAACCTTGCAAAGATTTCCAGGCATCTCTTTCATGTATTTGTTGTTTGTACTCTTCAGAATCCTTTAAAACTGCTCTTTAAAAAAAAAAAACAAAACAAAACAAAAAAACCTGTTCAGACTTTTATATCTAATCTTTCCAGTTTTATTTTATATTCCTACATGGCAGGGGTGGCTGCGATTTCTACATATGCTCCATAGTGGTTTCCAAGTGGTATCTGTGAATAAACACCTATTAGTTAGTATGAGTTTTTCCTACGTGACAGAAAAGGGATTTCTTAAGAATTCAGGTAATCAAAAATCACGTTTTTAGATTACACGATGCCATCTTTTCTTTTCTATTCCTTCTTGAAGGACTTGGCAAGTGCTGAGTAGCCCAGGTGCAGCACAGGCTGTTTGTAGTGCAGTGGGGGGGGGGGTAAACTGGGCCCAGGCCGTTGCAGATGCCATCTTCCTCACAAACCCCACCAGGAGGAATTTTCTCGAATGTCTGCTAGGAGAAATGTGGAAGCCACACGAAGTGCGCTGCCTAGAGAAATCTGGTTCCCATTTCGGCATGGCGTTTTGTACTCGCAAGAAGAAGATAAACAAGCTGTTTAAAGCCAAAGGGAATGGCCAGGGGATTAAATGTTAAAATCCTATATCGTAAATGTATTTTGGAGTTTGGGAAACCTAATCCATCACACAGGATCCTCTGAGAAGGGGGAAAGCACTCTGAGTCTTCTCCCCTCAATATCTCTGCGGAGCGATGAGTCATCTTGCTTCCTGTTGATGTGCCGTCACGCAGCTTAACGTCTGCTTGTGCTGACATTAGAACCGAAGACATAGGTCCGCTTCCAGGCTGTGGTAGGCAGGCACTGTTTTGAGAAGAAAGAAGCAAGAAAATATGTTTTGTTTTTTGGGTTTTTTTGTTGTTGTCGTTGTTGCTGTTGCTGCTGGTGGTGATCTTGGTTACTTTTAGACTATCCCTTCTAGGGATAAGGAAAAAATTAACCTAGTATTTTAATATAGCTATTTAAAACTTTGTGTATGAAAACGTCATATGGGTGGAGTAGGTTGGAGGAAAATGGTTGAACTGTTTTGATTTTCAGAAAATTTTTCTGAAAGGTTGTGTTTTCTTCCTTTTTAAGTTAACCACTTAATGACTCTTCTGTGGTTTAAATTTGTTATGAGGTTGGCATTTAAGGTAGAGCAAGCCCAAGTAAGATAAAATGTATTGTGAACAATAAAAATCTTAGCATTTGAAGCAAGGAGACCACTCAGTCAATTGAGGATTTTTTTTTTTTAAATAAACAGGATTGGGTCATTCGGGCCCATGTTGAGGATTGATGGGCGTGTGTTTCTGAATTCAGGAGGCCTTGTGCTTTGAGAAAGTCAGTGAGATGGAGCAGGTTATAAAATTAAGTTGATTATATACTTAAGTAGATTTGAGCTTTCCTTCCATAAATTGATTTTCTGTCCCACTTTATGGTAGAGAAAAGAGGTTGAGTTTATTAAGGTTCATTTCATGTACTCTTATTTAGCATGTTTTCACCTATTTTAACTTTTAATCTGAAAACTCTTAACTGGCTCCCCTTAATAATAGACCATGTGTCCAAGACTAGATTCATAGTTCAGGATCCTAATATCCTTGGAAAGTGTCACTTTTCTTAGGATTCAAAAAAATGCACCTCTAGTCCATTCTTTCACTCATTCCTTCATTCGTTCATGTCACAGATATCACATATACCACACACAGAATGTGAGGAATGTACAAAGGTGAATGCAACCCTGCCTGCAAAGGGTTTGATGAAGACGGCTTACAGGCAAACACAATTGTTAGGAAGAAAGACAGCGATGTTCATTGATCTTTTGGGTGAAAAGGAATTTGCACACATGTTCATGTTTCTCTAAAATGATTCTTTTATCCATTTAAACAGAGTTAGCAGTTTATGCTGCTGTTGTATTTTCATGTGTGTGGTTGTTGTATCAGACAGCAGAGTGAAGGGGTCATGGACAAAGATTGTGCTTTGAGCCAGGAAGACCCTGCCTGTGTTGCACATCCACCCCTGGCTTTTCTGTGTTACCTGGGGAGTCTTGCTTGACATCTCTGACTTTTTACCTTAAAGGGGAGGATAATAAGAGCTTTCACTTCATTGAACTGCTCTGGTGATGATGTTTTGGTTACTTTTAGACCATCCCTTTTAGGGATAGGGAAAAAAATAGCCTAGTATTTTAGATTAATCTATAAAGGCTTTCAGTATGGTCCTGGCACATACTAAACATTAATAAGTGTTAGCTTTAGGAATGGTTTTCAAGATATTTGATGACAAGAATATAGATTGCTGCTGATTCTGAAAACCTTTGACGGCCAGTGTGTATGCTGTGGCCATGAGCCCAGTGTACCTCCATGGTTGTTACTCTTGCCACAGACAACTAGTGACCCGGATCTAGCCCCATCCTGTGATGTGCAACTTCAGCCAGTCTCCTTCATGGAACATGGGCCTTAAGACACTTGAAATTCTCTTTAATTTTACCCAATTGGTTTTAGGAGACTCTGATGTTCTAGATAGTTAAGAATGTTTTTATTGGCTAATAATGTCTAAGAAGACATGATAGCCATGCTTTGGATTTTCTGTTTATTTCCCTCAGTGTTGGTTAATATCTATTATAATGTAGTCTTTAGTTCTCTTTTTCTTTTTTTTCATATTCTTTTATTTTTTTCATTCAAAAAAATTTACATTTCCTCCCCTTCTCCCAGTCCCCTCCCGCTTCCCCCACCCCTCCTCCCTCCCCCTGCTTCCTTAAAAGAGGGCATGGTACCCTGCCCTGTGGGAAGTCCAAGGCCCTCCCCCCTCCATCCCGGCCTAGGAAGGTGTGCATCCAAATAGACTAGGTTCCCAAAAAGATAATACATGCAGAAGAGATAGGTCCTAGTGTCATTGTTGATGGCTTCTCAGTCTGCCCCCATTGGCAGCCACATTCA
>PVIU01003729.1:0-139480 GCA_004026605.1 Ondatra zibethicus
AGAACACATATTCAGTATCCTAGGGCCATCTCATACTGGACCATGAGGACATATTCAATATCCTAGGGCCATCTCATACTGGACCATGAGAACACATATTCAATATCCTAGGGCCAGCACACACTGGACCATGAGAACACATATTCAGTATCCTAGGGCCATCTCATACTGGACCATGAGAACACATATTCAGTATCCTAGGGCCATCTCATACTGGACCATGAGAACACATATTCAATATCCTAGGGCCAGCACACACTGGACCATGAGGACATATTCAGTATCCTAGGGCCAGCGCACACTGGACCAGGAGAACATATTCTGTTCATCTGTTCTCACACGTGTTTAGCTCTTGCACATCGGTAACTGGAAATTTGCCAGTTGGGTGTATTTACACCACAGAAGGCAAACAACACAATCAAGGCTGGTTCCACCCCCATCACTGCCCCCAAGATCTGGTTTTCCCCATACCCCTGCACAGAAATGCCCCTAAAACAAGAACCCACCGTGGTAAAAAGAACATTCTTTGTGGTTTGCAGGTTCTGCTCCCCCCCACACACACACACTATAGATTATGATAGCAGTACTCTCCTTTGGACTCTTACCATTTAAAACAATGCTTCTGAAAATGCAGAACTGGGAACCAGGCAGACAGGGTAACTTCCTGCTGCTTTCAAGTAGTAGCCCAGGGTCACTTGCTTTAGTTAGTGCACTGCATTAGAATATGTCACCAACAAATTCTGAGAAGTCACAACCTCAGTCCTGACAACCCGACCTCCTTCAAAGGGAAAAAGAAGTATTTGCTCAAAGGTCACACTCAGCACATCAGGGCTGTAGCAGCTGTTCTGTGAGTGCACGCATGAGGGAAGACAGGGGCAGTTGAGGGGATGCAGGTTCATTTAAACCCATCCTCTGTGGTTGAAATAGTATGCGTTATAAAGACAGAAGAATACCATTATCTTATAACGTGTAATGTGGCACATTTCTGTGGCTTACATATGACATTTATTCTTTACAATATAGCACTTTTCTCCATGAGTCTGGACACATATCAAATATTTTAAAATGGTATTGTTGTCCTTGCTTTGCTATAAATGCCTTTGAAAGTAATAAAGCTGCAGACTCTCTAATGAGAAAAATACACAAGGTTAAAGTCTTCTTCATGAACTTCAAATTAAGATCCTCTGCTTGCAGATAACACCCTACAATCAGCATTTGCAATTTCCTGGGGGCTGGGTATGATGTGGGAAACTTTTATTCTGAAATTACCTCATGAATCCATAACACGTTTTGTGTGTATTCTTAGTAGCAGCATCTTCATCCTCAGGGTAGGATGAACTTGGGGAAAAGGACAGCCCATCACTAAAGATCATTTGGCACCAAGGCTAATGAACACAGTAGGCAGTGAAATTGGGCATTGCCTTTTTTGGTAAAAAAAACAAGTGGAGAGTAGAGGAGCAGGGCCCATTTTCTTTCTGACTCACGCATCGGCTCTGCAGGCAGTTCTAAAAGAGGATTGCTGAAAAAGACTTGGACAGTGGAGCAGCAGTAGAAGCAGTGGGCATCTCCTGTTCAGTCACATAACAAGTATTTATGGGGCAATGGCAAGAGAGAAGTTGCCCATTGCTTTTCGATTGCGTAGTTCACGATTCCAGGACGCAGTGCATGGCCACGCCTCACAGTTAGTTTTTAATCACACATCAGGTACTCTCCTGCATGCTCCCATCAGACATTAATCTCTCTCATTTTAGCTTTCTCTCTCACACACACATTTTTCATTAAATGCACATTCACTAGAAGTATTACAATTATTCAACCATATGTGACCTTTAACTTAAATTTAATATGAAAATGAAAAAAAAAAGACAAGCTTTGAATAACTTCCAGTCTAGACTTTAAAAAAAAAAACATTTTCTTAACTGTGCTGTTGTTCTGTTTTCCTCTCTGTTGTGGTGCTTGGGATTAAATCCAGGTCCCGTGCATGCCAGGCAAGCATTCAGCAGCTGAGTACATCCCCAGGCCTTGCATTTTTTGAGTCGGGGTCTCCTTAGGAAGCTCAGGTTGCTTTCCAACCCTCTTCTCATCTCTACCTCTGAGAACTCGAATTAACAGGCTTTTGCCAGCATGCCTAGCTGCACCTAGCCACACATGGAAATCATTTTCCACTTTCCATGGGAAATTGAAAAGCCACTAGAATGGAGCAGATGAGACGTGAGGTTTATCAAGAGAGTCAGCCCTAGACACAGGCTGTGATGGGCACCATCACCAGATGGAGGGTGTCCCTTTAAGATGACAATGAAGCACGCCACAGACAGCTTTAGTGGCAAGGGAAGAGATTTGATGGTAAAAGCCAATCATTTCATTTTGCTAAAGGAAAGCACAGGACAGGAAATAATGGTGGCTGAGGCAGATAGGTACACTGCTGCAAAGGGTGGCCATGGCCAAGGGTTCTATCATGGAGGGGAGGGAGGGAGAGAAGGAAAGAGAAGTGAAAAACAGAAAGGAAGAAACACTGCTCTATAAACCCAGGAAGACGCTAAGAGTCATCTGCATTAAAGCCTCCTCCGAAGTTCCCAATGGACTTAAAAAAAAAAAAATCCCAGAAGCAAACCCACCCTACAGCAGCTGAATCCACACTCCTGGGATGAACTCCAGGCTCCACTTTGGTTCACTGAAGTTTCTACTCTTGAGCTAGGGTTGAGCACTGATGGTCTCTCCTTTCACATCAAAGACGAGATAGACAGAAATGAGAATTGAGTACCTTAAGTTGGCAACCAGCGAAGCAGGCTAAGATAAGCACAGATGGAACATACATGGGTCTGAACAGAGAGTCTAGATTGGTCGAAAGGGCCATGATAGAAGTAGATTCTTGGAGTAATCAAGAGTTATTTGGCTTCAAGGCAGCTCTGAGAGTACCACACCTAGATGTGAAGAGGCTATGAAGACAGTTTTGCTAACATCAGCAGGCCGCTTGGCCACTATGAGCCTTGGTATTCTCATCTGTAAAATAGGATTATTAATCGCATCTGTCTCACAGGGACACGCATAATATAGCCAGAGTAGAAAAGACCTAAGTCATAGTTCCTTAAATTGGGGTTTCATAACTAAATGTGAGGATCAAGAAAAGTCTGACAACAGTAGATGGTTTCTAGATATACAGCAATCAAAACCTAATCCAAAATCCGATGGGTAAGAGGTGTAAGCTCATGCTGACATGCACGAGCCCATGCTGCATGCACGACTTCACCGTGAGCGCTCTGCTCTGTCTCTGCTCCCACCCCACCCCACCAACAGCCGCTACGGGAGACACATCACCACTTTGCATCATACTGTGTGCTACAGGTTACAGTGCTTTTAACGTGTACAATGTCATCCGCTCTTATGAAAACATACCAGTTCAATATTGGAAAACAAGGACCCAGCCATTTCCTTACCACCATTCCTCAACACATAATAAGTCAGTTTATCTTCGGACTGTGCTGTGTTAGAATGATTGACCTTAAAAACTGCTCTTTGAGGGCTGGCAGGAGGCTTAGTGGGTAAAGATACCTGTACCAGGCATAAAACCTGTGTCTGACCTCAGGGACCTACACGTTGGAAAAAGAAAACCAACTCCTGTAAGATAGTCTCTGACCTACACACATGCACCATGCCTTGGGCATGATTTGTACATAGACATACAAATAAATAAATATTTACATGCATAAATAAATGTAATAAAACTTTTAACTGTTGTTTGAGTGACTGACTTGAAATTCTTTTTAATATATGTTTATTACTTTTATTTTTATATGTGTGAGTGCTTGCTTGCATGTATGTCTGAGCTGCCAGCTGAGTACTGGCAATTGAACCTGAGTCTTCTGGAAGAGCACCCAGTGCTCATCACTGTTGAGGCCCTGCTGGCCTAATTTTACTGTAAATTTTTAAATGAACTTAGAATTCAGATAGAATTTCTAGCAACTTCTGAAACGGGCCTCGCCATTCTCTTCTGCCCCTTTCACACCATGCAGTTATGGGAAGCAGCATTCACATTATTAGACAACACTGGGAGCCAGCAACTATGCTCTGGGGGCAGCGGTTCCACACTTTCAGCCAACGTTTGATTATTTATGCAAAATTAACAAAGTGCATCCATCCCGTTAGTATGCAAATTTGGTTTCATCTTTAATAAATGGGAGAAATACATGTAGAGTGATGAATTGTTGTAAATGAATTTTCTATCTACTATCAACAAATGTGCACCGATTCTGGATGCCTACACAGCCAAGGCCACATTAAAGAAGGGCCACAAGTGGAAAGGTTTCAGAAAGTCTGTCCCCAGGACACTTCGCTTCTAAACAGAGTCAAAGCTGAAGAGGAAAGTGCCCACTCTTGACAACTAGAAGATGCCAACAGAAAAGAGGTAAGAACAGAGTAGGAGACCTCCCTGCATGCGTGTGACGGCAACGAGGCTCAGTTTTGGAAAGCCATATGGAAAAATATGTCATGAGCCAGAAAGATATTTGTACTGTTTTAACCAGTAATCTCACTCTTGGAAATGATCCTAAAGAAATAAATCAAAAGGAGAAAAAGAAGTGGCAGTGTATAAAGATCTGTAGTATAAAGGACTAGAATCTGATGGAGCTGCCAAACATAGGTCAATGGCTAAGTAAACGGTTGTACTTCTGCTCAATGAAACAGTAACTGGACCTTTGTCTTAGTTGTCTCTTTTTTTATTAAGGATTTTTAAAATATAATCTTTTCTCATTTTACATAGCTATCCCCATCCCCACTCCCTCTCCTCCTCTCACCCCATCCCACCCCCATCCACTCCTCAGAAAGGGAAAGGCTTCCCATGGGAAGTCAACAAAGTCTAACATTTCACTTCTAGGCAAGACCAAGGCCCTCCCTCCTTTATCTAGGTTGTCTCTTAATTATTAGAAGTCCATCTTTATGATACAAACGCCACCTGCAGGCGTGTGAGCCTTCAGACACTGCAAAACACTGTTGTCATCTATAAAGTTCATGGCAGAGTTCATGGTGCAATCATGTTTTTAAAAAAAGCAACCTAGTCATGTTTTATGTAACTTTATGAATTTATATTGGACCGTATTCATAGCTCTCCTGGGTTGTATGGCTCCTGGCCACAAGGTAAGTATACCTATAAGACATATTGTATTTTAAAAAGCCATATAGGAAAGCTAAAATGTCCCTTGACCATTCTTAATTTTCTGTGTACAGTTTGACACCGTTAACAGTTTGGTATATACTGTCCAAGATATGTTTCTAAAAGTAGTGTAAATAGCAAATCCAGGAATTGATTGGGTGTCTGAATTTACAGCCTACACTCTTAACTACTATGTGACACCAATGCAATGTTCCCTCTCCTCATCCCCCACCTCCTATTACTGTTTTTTACACTAAAGAATCCTCCAGGACCTGGAGGTAGAGTGAATGATGAATAGGCAGAATGCAGAATTATAGATCAGTAGAAATATGCATCATTGAACTCTAATGGTAAACATACATCAGTACATACTTGTTCAAACTCATAAGACGCTGATAGCGCATCCTAACTACAGCACTGGTGAAGAAGTCTCAAATAGTTTTTGTCCATTTCAAAGAAGAAATAAATGTGCCATTCTAAGAAGGCATATTGCTAAATAGAGGCTGTTTCAGGAAAAGACGGTGTATGAGAAATAGCTGCATCTTTCTCTTAATTTTTGTTGGGAACCTAAAACAGTTCTTTAAAGACTGAGCCTTGTAAAAGACTTACTCAAGGAGAATAATGGAAAGCAGAAGGGAGTGGTTAAAGAGCAAGAGAGGGTGTCACTAGAGAGTGCTCACGGTGGGCCCCGGGCCCAAACACAGGTGTACAGGAAAAATGATCCCTCTGTCTCAATGTATTGTTACTGGATAGCTTATCAGATTGCTTCAGACTCACTTAGCTCACTTAGAGCCCTCTAGAACGTTTGGCTCGTTTGTTAACTCCTGAGCATTAGAGTGGTTTTAGTAATTCTATCAGTTCTACTTGTGTTATGGGTCTTTCTTTGGGCTACTAACTCCCAAATAATGAGATGGAAACTTATTAATTATGGAGGCTTGACCTTAGCTTAGGTTTTTTCTCAACTAGCTCTTAAAACTCAAATTAATTAATTTGCCAAATTAATCCATTTATATTAACTTATGGTCTGCCACATGACTCATGACCTCTCCTCAATACCGTATGTCTGACTTCCTCCACATCTTGCTGGAGAATCCCAACTCAGATTCTTTCCCAGAGTTCCTATCTCTGCCCGGAAGTCCCACCCATCCTCACCCGCCTAGCTACTTGTGGTTTGGCTCTTTATTAAACCAATCAGAAGGTACCTTAAGCACATGAGGAAGGACAGAGACACATCTTCACACAGTGTGAACAATTCTTTTGCAACATACTTGAAAGGTTAATAGACAAACTTTGTCTCTTTGTAGCCACACGGATGCAAAAGCTACACTAAAAGAATGGCTGCAAATTGTATATTGGAACCCATTCAAATAACTATTAGAATGACCAGAGATTGGAGTGAATGCTGTCTGCGCAGCCTCAATGGCCATGACACCTGACTGGACCAACTCTAGCTAATTTCAGCTCTGTCCCATGTTAATTCATGAGGTGGTAGATGCTCTTACACAGCTCTCTTTCCATTGGCCACAGCACTGGTTTGAGTCAGAACTATAACACATGAATGCTAGAATCCCTAACGAGGTTCAGAGAGGTCACTCTATCGCCATGTTCAGTACCGCTCTCTTCCACACTGGCATAGCCAACATACCAAAAGGATGAAAGGTCAACTTCATGCCGCCCCACCACCACCACAAAGTTAGCACAGACTTTTTTAAAGTACTTGTATTATTTTCTGTCAAGTGAAAAATAATGAAGACACAGAGGCGCCACAGCAGTGTGGGGGTTAGCCACACTTCCATCTTCCATCTCACTCCTACAGTTACGCAAATCAACAAGGCAGTTCTGTCTACAGACAAAGACCCATGCTGCCTCCTAGAGAGTACAGGATGATCTCAGCATGGAAGGGAGGATGCTATTGTCTCTCTCTGACCCAGGTTATCTCCTAGGGATGAAATCTGAGTATCCCAACTTCTTCTGGCACACGCTGGTTTCCTCGATGTGTACAATGTCTCTTGACATTCAACTTGTTGTGTGTTGAGCACATGCATTGGTCACAAAACCAGGAGGACCTTATCTTCTCATTGGCACCATGGGTCTTTCCTTATTTGCATTACCCAAGTCTGTCAATAAGGAAGTGAGAGAATTGTTTTTAATATTTACACAATTTAGAGAAGAGATGCATATTGACCAATGAGAAAGTCCCTAACAGGAGAGTTTGAATTGAGGCAGCAATAAAGTAGTACAAAGAAGAGATAAAGAGATAAAGCATCAGACATGCTTTTTTCAGTTCTCTGTCCCAGGAAATGTGATGGAGCTGTTTGGTTTAAAATTTTAATCCTATTCGCAAATGCACAGAGTACATGTGGAGGCCAGAGGACAACTCTTGGGAGTCACTTCTTTCCTGCCACCTTGGGGGAATCCAAGAATCAAGACTGAGGTATAAACATCAGTAATCCTTAAAGTTTGCATGAGTTATTCCAAGCTAAGATTGAAGATTATAGCCATCAAGGGAAAGGAAAACCCTCTTCATGTTTCCTATAGCTGCTTGATTAACAACTTGATTACAGGTTTCCTAGGGCACAAGGGATGCCACTAGACACACTGCAACTGATGAATAAAGCTTTATTGATATCATGTTCATGTTACCACAAAGAGCTGAAAAATTGTCTATTATGCAGATGGCACTGCAACGCATGTCTTGCCTACTGAATTATTCTGAGGGGGAAGGAATGACAGGAATTCTTGTCAAAAAAATTTCCAAAGGTTGGCATGAGAAGCCAAGTGGCTTGTGGACCACAACCACACAGAACTGAGTAATGAAAGGGAGGAGGAAACATGAAGCTGTAATGGAAGGCAGCCCGTGTGCTCATGGTGTGCAGCGGGCTGCCTTCGGTGTACAGCTAAGGAGGATGCCAGGAAAGTGTGGAAAGCCTTATAAATGTGTCCACTGCACACAACCGACAGCCGCTGGAATCCAGTTCTTCCATCTGTCTCTGGCCGGGAGACTGCCAGCCTTCTGCATCTGGGAGAACAGCCCTATGATAAATCACCCTGTGGTCTCCAAAAGTCAAGTGTTCTCATGTAAAGAGCCTGCAGCCCTCCAGGTGATGGGAGGCACAACACATTAGCAGGGATCTCCATAATGTTTAGGAAGGGTTCCCAGAGAACCCAGGGGGTGGAGGGAGCTGATACTGAGCTGGGAATTTGATATATGAACTAGCATTTAACATTCACGGCAACGCTCTGAGGTGAATAACCATGGGCTCTGCTCTCTAATTCAGAAGCTAAGGCTCTGAAAGTTTAACTCGCCTGCATATCGCATGACTAGGAAATGACAGGGTGAGAGACTTAACCAAGTTTGCCCCAAAGTTATGTCTTTGCTATCATAAGAACCTAATGCCACACAAGGTATCAACTGAGGCCGCACTGTAGCAGAGCAAATCTTTGGGAATGCCACCCCACACTTTCCCTCCTTTGATCCTATCACCCCCCCACCCCTGTCCAGTAAATCCACCAACTGTGTAGCCTTCAATATCACACAAAGCCTCACTACCAACAGCATCCACCAGGAGCTTGGGAGTAATGCAAATTTATCAAACCCCACCATGGGCTACCTTGTACCAGAAACTGCATTCCGATATGATTTCCAAAGGGCTCATTAAAGTTTGAAGATACTGCAAGGCTCTTTCAGAAAGAAAATTTAAGCTAGTGGTCCTCAAGTGTTTACAATTGAAATTGCACAGAGGAGGAATTAGCAGGCAGACTCCCTGATCTGCTACCGAAGACTCTGTGAATAGGAACTAGACAGTCTGTATCAGCTGTTTAATTTTGTTTCATCTTATCTTTCTGTGTTTTGTTTTTGAGGCATGGTCCCCTGTTACTCAGTTTGGCCTAGAATTCTAAATCCTCCTGCCTCAGCCTCCCAAGTGCTGGGATTACAAGAGTGGGCCAACAGGCTGAGCTAGTTCGAATCTGTGTTTGTTCTTTGAGATGGGGTCTCACGTTGCTCAGGCAACCTCTAGCTCTGTGTGTAGTCTAGGCTGTCCTTGACTCCTGGTCCTTCTTCTGCTCCCCAGGCTTACAGGTGTGCACCACCACCAAATCTGACACAATCAGCGCTTTTCTAAATTTTTATTTGAGAGAGAGAGAGAGAGAGAGAGAGAGAGAGAGAGAGAGCAAGTATGCTCATGCCCTTGTATGCATATAGATGTCAGAGGACAACTTTCAGGGGTTGGTGTCCTCTTTTCACCATGGATTCTGGGAAAGAAACTTAAATAACCTGTTAGGCTTGAATAGCAAGTACTTTTACCAACTTAACCCCCCCCTCACTGCTCCTTCATTAGTGCTTTTAAAGAAGCCAAATGATGCGTCTGTAGGCGATATAAGACTGTGAAACTGTAATGAACATTCTAGCACTCACCCTTTGTCTTGATGAGTCTGGCTCAAAGTGAGGAGGGATGATTGGAGATGACTCTGTGAACCAAGGTAGATGTAGACATACAACATCTATGTAGAGTTTCATCATACAGCTGACCGACCTGGAACTCCCTATATAGACCACGTTGGCTTCAAACTCACCTTTTGCCTGTCTCTGCCTCCCAGGTGCTGGAATTGAGGTGTGAGCCACCACGCCCAGCTTACTTGGCTTTTGTCCACCTCACGTAGCTCTGGAGAGGAAGCCAAAGGTGACCTTGAACTTCTGAACCTCCTGTCTACTTATCAAGGGCTGGGGTCACAGGTATGCCACCTCACCTGGCTTTTATGGTTGTTCTTGCTACCTCTAGTGCTTTAATTTTTATGTAGTGAAAAGTATCTTTATTTTTTTTATAGCTCAGTATTTGTAACCATAGTTAGAAGACCATGTTTTATGATACATTTCTAGGGAAAACAACATAATAGCAGAAAAGCCAGAACACTCTGAGGACCTGAGTAGAGTTGACAGATAAAATATAGGTTGCCTAGTTAAATTTTAATTTAAAATAAATAAATATTCTTAAATAGATGTATGAATTAAAAATACTCCCTATTTTTTGTGAAGTTCAAATTAAACTAGATAAGTTATATTTTTATAAATCTGGCAATCCTAGTTAGAAAGTTAATGTTAGCTTGGACTTGTCCACTCTTACTGTTCACAGTTCTACAGAAAGTGAATCTATCTAACCAAGACTCAGTACCCTAGGTTCTCACAGGGTCATGGTCTCTCATGTGTCACAAGGTGGTACGACCTTCTGGCCCATCACAAGACCATTTCAGAGGTAAGACTATAGATGGAAATCATGCCTATGACACAGAGTCTGGCACACCCAACTTTTAGTTCATTGTGGCTGTACAATATTGGGAATCTTGTTTATTTATTATGTTTTAAATATCTATAGCACAGTGTTTATTTTATTGAATGTAATGAGCAGCATTTATATGATCTAAATATCTTTCATTTCTTATCTACTATTACTAAGTTGTATTTTAAGCAAATATAGCTAAGGTAGGTCTTTCCATCAGCAAGGAGCGGATGCAAAGTCACAGTGTCGTAGTCGGTAACTGTGCTCATTTCTCAGGAGAGGAAACTGGTGCACATCTCATTGTCATGATGTTGGGGACAGCTCTCCAGTGTGCTTTAGCAAAAGGATCCATCTCTGGCCAACTTGGGGTGATATTGCCTTGAGTTGAAATGAAGTGGACATAGGACAAAGTTGGAGAATTGAGAGCAAAAAATTGACCAGGGCTGCAGGTCAGACAAAGGGCAAGATAGTAGAGAAGACAAAGAGTCAATAAGTAATGGAGATACATGAGAAAGAACAGGATTAGAAAAAGCAAAGATAAATGAAAATAATAAGAATAAAATACCTAAATGTCAATCAAAAGCATTGGAGTCAAGCAGATGATATAATATAAATGAGCACTGAGGGAGTGAATAAGAAGCTGGTGAAGCAGCGGTGATGGGAAATCCATTTTAGGAAGCAGTTTTTACCCACAGTATTAATATACATATTCTCCAGAGTGACTGACTGCAAAGTGTGCAGGGTAGATGCTATTCTTCCCTTTCAAGTGGAAAAAAAAATTCAAAGCAGAAAATGGTAAAATTGGGAGCTTCAAATTGCTGTATACACACAAAGACAATACTGATCTCTCTGCCTCCCCACGTGCTCTTCCTGAAGAGCTCAGCATTGGGAAGAGGGCCTGTATGAACCCAGGGCTTCTGAAGAACCAGAAATTAGGGGTCTGCTCCATACCGAGAAACCATAACCTGCTCCTCAGCGTCTGTGTTCCTAATTCCAATCCTTCACACGAACTACAAACAGTTTCTTTCTAGTTCAAGCACCTTGTGGAACACTGCTCCAGAATGTTCCCTTCTCTTTGATCTAGCCAGTGCTCCACAGTTTATAAAGAGAACCATGAATTTGGTCTTCTCCAAACCTGCAGGCTACCTACTGATCCCACATGCCAGAGTGTAGGCTCCCATCTGAGGGCTCTACTTCCAGACCTTAATCCATGGGCTTTGGATAGAGCCAATGAATCAATTGGCAGAGGAAGGGCAGCTTTCCTATAGGCACTCAGAATCCCTTCTTTGATGGTCCTTTGCAATCCTCTACCACATGCTACAGTACACATAGTTTCATCTGAACCAGATTCAGTCTTAATAGCACTGGGAAGCCACAGTGTTGCTAGGAGATCAGGATTGATGCAACCAATTCTTTTGTTCAGCAAGAAGAAATCAAGGCAGAAAGGGTTGCGATTTCTAAGAGTTTTCGAATGTTTGGGGTGATAGTTTTGACCCTTTGGAGAATCATTCTTTTCTTCCTAATCAGCACAGTTTGGCAGAGAGTTTGTGTGTGCCTAGGAATCAATCATATGTGGGAATCCTAACCCCTCTGGAAATGCCACTAAGAGTTCGAGTCTTTGGAGGTGATGAGGTTATACAAGTGGTATCCTTAGCTCCAAAGCTACAACGAAATCCTGTCTCACTAAAACAAAAACTATAACAGAAAACAAGCAAACAAGAGATTTCAAAGAGCTAGTCCAGTCCTTCTTTCCCGCTGTGGGAGAACAGAGTGAACAGTCTCTCTGAATGAGGGAGAGGGGCCTTGTCAAGGCTCAAGCCTAATAGCATCTGGATCTTGTATTCTCAGTCTCTCAAGCTGTGTGGAATAAATTTTGATTGTGTGTAAGTCACACTTTTTTTTGCACTTTGCTAGAGCAACCAAAATGAACTAAGTCAGAGTCCTGTCTTTGGGACCAACAATCTCCAATGAGTACCGACGGGATTTTAACTTCTCTTGACTTTGAGAAAAGGCTGTGGAATGGCCATGGAAATGGTGAGTGCTGGAGAATGGCAGGAACCCTATGAAGCCTGGGAATGGCAGGCATGGTTGGGACTTCTCTTTGATTTTCTAACAGGTATGGAAGACTTGCACAGACTCCTCCAAATCCCGCCTTTGCCTTGTTATCTGGCTAAGAGTTTTGACCTGACCCAGGAGTGTCTTAATGATTTACCAGCTATTCCCCTTTCCTAAAGACCACTTCCCTGCCTCGTATACATCAGGTCTTAGGGATGAGGATCATGTCCCTATCAATAAGAAACATACAATAAATTGTAAGATAATATTTGGTCTCCACATGCACAGAATGTGATAGTTGGCTGCAGGGAGGTTCCCAGGAAGAAACAACACCCGAAGCAAACCTTGTGACAGTTTATTGACTGATTAGAACTTTAGTTATTGTGAAGCAGTTGAAATGTTGCAAGTCCAGAGCCAAATTAGAGATTATCATGGACTATCTTGGCCCCTTGAATAATTTGTTCACTGTCCACTTCTGTGTGTGACCTAACATCCTATGATCATTAGGTTAAGTCTTCTGAAATATCTTTTATAACCCAAAAGCTAAGAATACCATCAATTAGCATCTAAGACCTATAATAGAGGATATTGATTTTTAAAAATTCTTCTCTTCTGGTTTTTAGGGTAGGGTCTCATGTAGCCCATGTAGATTTTGAATTTTCGGTGTAGCCAAGGCTAGCCGTGAACTCCTGGTCCTCTACCTTTACTTCATAAATTTTGGGATGATAGGTGTCATAGTTGGGATTTCTATTGCTGTGGTTTAAAAAACAAAACAAAAAGACCGCAAGCAACTTGGGTAGAAAAGTGTTCTTTCAAGTTTCTAAGTCCATCCCTGGAGGAAGGGAAGCCAGCGCAGGGACCAGGAGGCGGGAGCTGATGCAGAGCAATGCAGGAGTGCTGCTGACTGGCTTACTGCTTCTTAGACGCTTACTCCATTTGCTTTCTTTTTCAACTCAGTGCTGCTGCCCAGAGTTGGGACCACCATAGTGGTCTCTGCCATGGCTGGACTCTGCTTTATCAACCACCAATCAATAAAATGCATGACAGACTTGCTTACAGGACAACCTTTTTTAAAAATTTTTAAAAAATGATTTATTGAGCTATACGTTTTTCTCTGCTTCCCTTCCATCCTCTTCCCTCCACTTTTACCCTCTCCCATAGTCCCCATGCTCCCAATTTACTCAGGAGATTTTGTCTTTTTCTACGTCCCATGTAGATTAGATCCATGTATGTCTCTCTTAGGGTCTTCTTTGTTGTCTAGGTTCTCTGGGATTGTGAATTGTAGGCTGGTTTTCTTTACTTTATGTCTAAAATTCACTTATGAGTGAGTACATATGATGTTTCTCTTTCTGGGTCTGGGTAACCTCACTCAATATGATGTTTTCTAGATCCATCCATTTGCCTGCAAATCTCAAGATGTCATTATTTTTTTCTGCTGTGTAGTACTCCATTGTGTAAATGTACCACAATTTCCTTATCCATTCTTTGGTTGAGGGACATGTAAGTTGTTTCCAGGTTCTGGCTATGACAAACAATGCTGCTATGAACATAGTTGAGCACATGTCTTTGTAGTACGGTTGAGCATCCTTTGGTATATACCCAAAAGTGGTATTGCTGGATCTTGAGGAAGGTTGCTTCCTAATTTTCTGAGAAATCGCCACACTGACATCCATAGGGGTTGTACCAGCGTGCATTCTCACCAGCAATGCAGAAGTGTTCCCTTTTCCCCACAACCTCTCCAGCATAAGTTGTCATCAGTGTTTTTGATCTTGGCCATTCTTACAGGTGTAAGTTGGAATCTCAGACTTGTTTCGAATTGCAATTCTGTGATGGCTAAGGGTGTTGAACATTTCCTTAAGTGTCTTTTAGCCATTTAGATTCCTTTGTTGAGAGTTCTCTGTTTAGGTCTGTACCCCATTTCTTTGTCAAAAATCAGGTGTTTGTAGGTATGTGGATTGATATCTGGGTCTTCAATTTGGTTCCATTGGTCCACCTGTCTGTTTTTATGCCAATACCAGGGTGTTTTCAGTACTGTAGCTCTGTAGTAGAGTTTGAAGTCAGGGATTGTGATACCTCCATAAGTTCCTTTACTGTACAGGATTGTTTTGGCTATCATGGTTTTTTTGCCCTTCCATATGAAGTTGAGTACCGTTCTTTTGAGGTCTGTGAAGAATTTTTCTGGGATTTTGCTGGGCATTGCATTGAATCTGTAGATTGCTTTTGGTAAGATTGTACAGGCCAATCTTATAGGAGGTGTTTTCTCAGCTGAGAGGCCCTCTTCCCCAATGACTCTCGCTTGTGTCAAGTTGACAGAAAGCTTACCAAGAAATAGGGATGCACCAACACCCAGCTTTTGAAAGCATGTTTACAAGAAATTTGAACTACATAAGAATGAAAGAAGTGTCCTGACCTCCAAGAGTGTTGCTCTATTTGGGGACTCCTGGGGTGGGTGATGGGAGCTTAGCAACAGTCTCTGAATCACAACACAAAAATAGCAAAATTAATCTGTAAAGGCCACAAGAGAACTGAAATTAATTAGCCTCGAGTGTAATATGGGGCAGACCTGTAGGGTGACTTGCTCTTGATATTAGCACCACCCACAACCACTTGTAAATCTGCTTAGCTGCCTTCTAAAATATAGTGTCCTAGCTAACTAACTTAGTTCTATCGCTATGATAAAACACTGTGACTGTGGTAGTTTGAGTGTAATTGGCCCCTATAAGCCCATAATCTCATTGGGAGTGGAGCTATTAGGAGTTATGGTTTTGCTGGAGTGGGTATGACCTTGTTGGATGAAGTGTGTCACTGTGGGGGTGGGTTTTGAGGTTTCACATACTCAGGATACCACCTGGTTTGTCAGTTCACTTCCTGTTGCCTGAAAGATGTAGCAGTCTCAGCTCCAGCACCACCTCGGCATGCTGCCATGCTCCCTGCCATGTCGAGTATTGACTGAACCTCTGAAACTGTAAGTGAGCTTCCTCAATTAAACGTTTTCTTCATAAGAGTTGCCATAATCATGGGGTCCCTTCACAGCAATAAAAACCCAAACTAAGACAATGACCAAAACCAATTTGAAGAAAAAAGGGTTTATTTCATCTTACACCTTATGGTTCATCACCCAGGGAAATCACAGCAGAAACTTAAGGTAGGAAGCTGGAGGCAGAAGCAGATGCACAAGCCATGGAAGAAAGCTGTTTGTTGACTTACTCTTCATGACTTGCTCAGCCTGCTTTCTTATAGCACCCAGGACCGCAAGCCCAAGGATGGCCTCACCCACAATGAGCTAAGTTCTTTCACATCAATCACTAATTAAGACAATGCCTTACAAATTGTCTATAGACTTGCCAACAGTCCAGTCTTACAAAAGCATTTTCTCAGCTGAGGCTCTCTCCTCTCCAATACCTCTAGCTTGTGTCAAGGCGACAAAAAACTAGCCAGTATAGGTGTACTGTAGCACAGCTATGAGAGAAGAAAGATCTCATAAGACAGAAGAGGAGACAAAGGTCCCATGAAACTGGGTAGCCGATAATGAAGTAGAGAGGGAGGACTAAGGTCATTTGTATAGAAATCTCTGCTGCTTTCTTTGGGGGTGATTCAACCATCTTGATCATTTTACACAGAAATGACAGAAGATGGAAAACACATTTGACTCATACCTTCTATACACTGGCACTCAATAGGCACCTGCTGAGCAACCTGACAAAATGTCATCCATCAAACAGAAGCTCTTAACCCAAAATAGTCTAGAATTTTCCCCAGAAGCAACCACCCTGTGAACTCAAAGGTGACTGCACAGCTTAGTCCCTCTCCTCTTCCCTCTAGATTTAGGGTGGAGCCAAGTAGTGAAAATGGACCCAGAACTCCTGTAAATCTAGGAAGAGATTTACTCCTGTAAATGCGTAGAAGAGACAGTGTGTGAGCTTCTCAAGGGAGGCCTCTACTCAGGAGTGTGTGTGCTCAGATGTCCTCAGATGCACTTGGAGATTCCCATTTTAAGCTCTCTTCTGAATATTCAGGACTCCAATGAGTCCCAGACAACAGGGAAAGGCTTCAGAAGCATAGTTGTGGGATTCTGGCTCAGGTGCCACCATCTATGAGGTACGAACTTAAATAATAAATTCCAAACGTGCACAACCCTAGACAGATACACATGTGGAATGCTTTGGCACATGCAGATTTCCGCCAACAAAATGGCCGCCATTTGTTAACTATGCTCCTGGCAAATTGCCCATTATTCTACCTTTATTACCTTGATCCGTGCACACACAGGGTCCTTTAAAAAGGCGCCATTAGCTCCATTTTACAAATCAAAGAAACAATACCCAAAATGAGTGAGAAATCTTCCCAAGAATAAAGTGGGGTGGAGTTTTAACTCAGTGATCACTCTCTGAAAGCAACAATATTATTCCATCATCATTTCCTCCAGGAGCCCTTTTATGACTTCTCCATTGATTAGGCACTCATCAGATTTGATGGCACTTGCATTACATTAAATATGATGAGGTAATTACTTAAAGCCTCATACCCTCTTTGGGGGACTAATCCAGCACGATACCCAGCACACAGTAGTCAGTTGACACTGATAGAATAAAGAATGTGCACCAGAAGTATTTGTCTAGATTAAAAGGCATGGGCTGATTTCAGAGAGAAAAATTATCAATCATGCTTAAGAGCCAAACTGAGACTATCTGGCTGCCTTCCCTTCTATCCTCAGAGATAACATTTGTCTTTGAGACTTGTACCCAGCCTCTTCAAATACCAGCAGGGAATAAAGACCCCCTGGAAGTCAGGACTTTGACCTCTTTTTTTGCCCAGTTAACCACATCAGAACATTCTGGTCTAATCAGTTTGTGATTCTAGCTGTGCTTCAAACATCTTTTCCCGTGGATTGGGAGCCAAGGGAATGACTTAGGATGACTCACTGGGAGTCCAGGGAAAGTGAGGGCTGCTGTGGTTTCTCTTCTTTGTGGAAAGGTCAGATGTGCTAGGCTGCACACCCCAAGAGGGCTGAACTGCTGGGCACCCCATTGGGTCTGAACTGCTAGCCTGGCATCTTTTTTTCTCCTCATTTATCCTCATAGTTCTTCCTTCTCTCCCCCTCAGAACCAAATGACCCCTCAGGGTCTGAATCATACCAGGAGGTCAAGAGCAAGGAAATAAGAGATTTGGATGGACATCCTTCCCTCAGCTAAGTGGATAATAGTCCAAGTAGTCATAATAGCCAGCAGTCATTGACGTGTGTGGTATGCCAGCCACTGCGCTTGGAGCTGTAATGCATAGCAAATGTGAGAGCTCTCTTTTGTTGAGTCCTCTCTCTGTACTGGCCACAATTCCAGGACCCTTATAAGCACAGGCTCCTGAAATATTCAAAACAGGCCCACGAGGTGGGTCCTATTATTATTACCTTATAACAAACCACACAAACCCACAGTGGGGTGGAGGGAGAATAAATTTATTAACTTGCTTAAGGCAAGCAGAGCTAGAAGAGGAGGTAATGAGGGACTTAGAAATTGATTTGGGAGCTTATTAATGAACCTATTTAAATACATGATCCTTACGAGAGTTCCTCGCTGAGATCACCCCTGAACTTCACAGACGACAAATTCAGCTCAGTGCCGGGACGGTTAGATGCTGGCGTTATCTTAGTAGCAGCTAGCTGAAGTGGAAGGGCTGAGACTCTTCACTGATCAACTTCCATAGTGTCCTGCAGAGCCAAAGCTAGGTTGCAATAGCTCACAGAAGCTGTTATTAACAAACCATCAAAACTGAATTCTCCAGAAACAGTTTTCGAGAGGACCTGAGGAGTCCGACTTTGTGCAGGACACCTTTTCTTCAGCATGGCTGATGCTGTCACCTTTCCACTAGTTAATGACCCTCCCAAAGACTTTCACACATGTGAGTGAAGCCCACATGGGTACCATGCTACCCACTGTGTCTCTTTGAAGCTGATTTCGGAGCCCAGGAAGGAGCTCAAGGATCGGGCACGGGAGCTATGTTATTGGCTCTTGTTGGCCCTCAACTCAGACTGAAAAGCTAAGACCCCGGAGGAAATCCTAATTCTGCACTTGTACATTCTCTTCCTTCTGTCACCCAGCTCTCTTGGTTGTTTACTAGAGAATGGAAAAGAATAAACAGAACATAGGTAGCCATTTTAACTCCACAGTAATCTTAAAGACTGGCATTGGTGACTACTTTATGAGCCTAACCAATTCCAGGCCTGTGTTCTTAATTCCTGGCTCAGATGAGGAGTTGCCACTGGCTTACATTTCACCTCTTAGAGAACCATATTTGCCTTGATTCCCCTCCAGGCATGTGGTTTGAGTTACCTTGTCCCAAATCCGCATGTGGGGCTCGATCTGTATTGTGTCTATGGAGACTCAAAGATTTATGTATGGAAAGCATTTGGGGCCTTGTTTGCCTCCGCTATGGGGACAGGTGAGGTAGGGTTGACAGCTTTGTTTGCAGCTGCCAGGTATAGGGAGACACCCTCATCTCCTGCCATAATGTGCTTCTAATAAAGCAGGCACATTTCATTCACTAGCATTCAGATAAGCACAGAATGATGATGTCATAGTTTTCTTTTTTGCGGAAGAGGACACTTTCTAAATGTCCCTTATGAGCTCCTCTGAAACACTTCTGGGCAGGCCTGGCATGAGCAAGACAGGAGAGAATGGATAAGGGAAGCAAGAAAGAGTTCTCACACAGCTCCACTATCCTTGGTTCTCCAGAGCAGAGATGAAGCAGTGTTGTTTGGCCAATTCTCTAACATTTGGCTTTGAAGAGACGTAGAGTACAGCCCTCCTTCCATCACACTACACAGAGCCACGGGAAACTGAAGAGACTGATTAACTGAACTATAATTCATTCCTATTCTAGACCCAAACCTAGCTCAGTATAGCTCCTGAAATAGTCCATGCCATAGAACCATCTAAACATTTGAATACACACTTACTCAAGTGTGACTGAAGTTTTAAGACAATATTTCTTACCCCCAATTCATGAGCAAAGACTGTTTGAAAATTCAGCAACACCCAAGCTTCTTTGTACTCTGCAATCCAACTTAACTGGACTGGCTTGCTATCACAGGATGGATATTCTTAAGGATTCTATGCCATCAGGAGAACAGGCCCTGCACCTCACCAGCACAGCACAATAGAGCCAACCCTGTTAGCGCATGTGTGAGTGAGCCAGCCCTGAAGCTGTGAGCATGGGAGAGCTCTGCCCACTCTTCATCTGTCTTGTAGGGCATGGATGGGGGAATGATGTCCTCTCTCCTGCTCATCAGTGTCTGAGGCAGATGGGAGAGGTGGTCCTGTGGTCACAAGAGTGGGAGAACTATCCCTGACCCTCTACACCTCTTCAGGGCCGCGTAACAGAGCCAACCCTGTTAGCACAGGTGTGGGTGAGCCATCTCCAAAACTGGGAGAGTTGTCCCCAATCCCCATCTGTCTTGTGGCAGCACAGGCAGGGGAGAATTACCCTCCTTCTCCCCACCCGTCAACATCCGGGGCAGGTGAAGGAGCTGGCCCTGTGGTCACTAGGGTGGGAGAGCCAACTCTAATAATGCAGGTGTGGGTGAGCCAACGCCAAAGTCGAAAGGTAGAGCTGTAGGGCTGGTCCACCCGTTTCACATTGGGTGGACCAGCCCTACAGCTGCCCAGGCCCAGACCCAAGGTTATGACTTGGCCCGTCCCATTATCTACCCCATCTATGATCTGCTGGAACATGTGAAGGACCTGACATGCATACACAAAGCTGCAGGATCTCCACAACACAGGGCAGCAACAGGATACGCAGGGGGAACCCGAGTGAGAGCCATCCTCGATAGCTTATTAGAAACCAGACCAAGGACTATTTGCAATGAACACTTGCAAGTAAATATATATGAATATAGGGGTTTCCAGCATGACTCACTGTGTCACACCGCAGCTTTGATCATGAAATTTTTAAGTTTTCTGCTTTTTTATTTTATTTATTTATTTTCCTTTTTTTTCTCTTAAATTTTGCTTTATTTGGGGAAAGTGCAGGAGAGGAGGGCAGATGCGAAGGGATGGGAAAATGAATGGGATCAAGATATGTGATGTAAAAGACACATAGAATAAATTAATTAACTAATTAATAATTCTATGCTGTTATTCATGGACCTAAGAGCAAGTACTTTAAGCATATAATTCAATTAATATACATCCTTCCCCATGCTCATGGGGAGGCAGACAGATATGTAAATAACCGCCATGCTATAATATGTATGTGGTCTTGATGGGACTACCCTGTCTGTGGCGAGAGGATAAACTAACTTAGATAAACACTACTGTTCTTCTACCCACACAAAGCTCAGACTCCTTCGCAGGTCTCCTACCCACCAGTCTTCCGTCAGACCTTTCACCAGACTCCAAGTACAGCTGGCTCACACACTTGTTCTCTGAGGTCTACACTACCCACAAGATCTGAGCGATTTGGCAACAATTGAAAATGGTTTCTATAGCGATGCTATAGGAATAGTGAGGTGAGAGCTTCTATTTGTTCAGCCTGTGCTCTGTGCCAGTCACTCTGACTTGTGTTTTCCACATGTTGCTTCCAAAACTCCCCCGTATTTGCCTTATAGAGGTCAAGTCCTGCCTCTAAAATTCTCATTATCACTTGGTATCAAAGCAAATACTACTTTTTAATTATAACAACACTTCTAATACACTATTTTGAAAGCTTTTTCCTTTTGCCAATTTCACACAGGAATGTACTAAATCTTGGTCATTTCACACTATTTCCCTTTCTCATTATTCTTTCTCTCCATTAAAACATGTCTTTTTCCCAGTCAAACCCCTCTTACTTTGATATTTTTTGACCCACTGAACTTAATTAGGGTTGCTTATTGGAACATGATGGGGGTTATTCACTGGAACATGGGCAGTTTATCAGTGATCACATCATCAAAGGTGATGCTCTGTTCCCATTAACTTCTCAAAGTCCTACAGTGAGTGGTCTCCTGAGTCCCTCAACCACGAATGATGAAACCATGTCAGGCCAGTTTGGTGCATATCTTGCACAGGTAACCGCAGCTGCAGTGAGTTCCTACATGTGATGAAAGTGTCATGTTGAAGAGATATCGTGTTGTCACACTTCTCCACAACCTCTTGTTCTTACATGGTTTTCAGTCTCCTCCTCCATGATGTTTCTTGAGCCATGATCACCTCAGGGGGGTGATACAGATGTCCTGCTTAGGACTCAGCACTCCATAGTTATTTAATCTTTGCACTTTGGACAGCAGTAAATCTCTATTTTAATCTGTACACTGCCATAAGAAGTTCTCTGATGAAGGTTGAGACCAGTACTAATCCACAGATATAAACACAATTATTGGGAAGGCAGTATGACATGGCTTCTATTTAGCAAAGCAGCAATTGTATGTTCTTCCCTAAATTCCATAACATCCCTGGCCAAAGTGTTTTAAACAGGCATACAACACAAGGTATGAATTCTCTCCTATAGATCAGGTCTCTAATCTAGTAAGAAAATAATTGGTTACCTTCATAATGGTTGTGCCTCCACATCACCTTGTAAGAAGGGTAATTTTTGTAGTTTGTTGGGTACACATCTGGGTAGTACTTCTGATGACTTCTCTCCCAACAGCTTGCACAGCCCCTTCCAACACTATAAAAACTGAGCAGCCAGGAGGAAATGTCAACCCCAGATCCTACTTGATTTCTCAATGTCCTAAAACCCAAGTGTGTGGTATCTTCAGCAAAGGGGGCTTAACAGCTACTTCTTGTGACCAATCAATGATATTGTCAATAGCCTATAATTATTTGTAGGCCTTTGGGGAGTTCATAACCAACATCTTATGAGAAATTTTGGTTAATAATCTTAGAAGATAATCATCTGAGAGAACTATCCACTAATGAAGAGTACCTCCACTCAAACTTTAAAAATACAATAGTTTTTTAAAAGACACATCAAGTTGGAAGGGGAAAGTGGTAGAGGAGGTAAGAGAGGAATTAGAGGAGAAGGAATGGGTAGATTTGGTTAAAAACATTATTTACTTGTAAGAAATTCTGGAACAATTTTTTAGTTTGGCAGGAATGACCTATGTTTATGTCTATTGATAAAAAAGAAAATAACTGAACTATCTTTAATTTTTTATGATTATAGCATTGTGAAGATATTCAGAGAGAAGAAATTATGCTTTTTAATAGACTACAAACTATTAGATTTCTACAGGGCATTTTCTTTCTAACTTAGTTTTAGTTAACTCTTCTCCCTTGCCCTAATTCCCCAGACCAATCATCAATTCTTACATTGATTGTGTGTGTGTGTGTGTGTGTGTGTGTGTGTATGTGTGTGTGTGTATTTATTCATGTAAGCATGTAGGTACTCACAATGGTCAGAAGTGAGCATTGGATCCCAAAAGTTGGAGTCACAGGAAATTGCTACCTAATATGGATGCTGAGAATTAAACATCCATCCTTTGCAAGAACATCAAGCATTCTTGACCATTGAGCCATCTCTCCAGCCCTGAGTACATTGATCCATCCATTTGTCTTTGTGCCAATGACATAATGTTTTTAAGAGTATGACTCCGTAATAAACTTTGAAATCAGAAATGATGCTTACTCCAGTGGTATTCTGTTTACTTGGGATCGATTCAGCTATCTTTATTTTTAGTTGACATTTCTATATAGATTTCAAGGCTATTTGTTGTGGAATATTATTTTAACTGTGTAAAGGTGTGTTACATTTCTTTATGTTACAAAATGATGCAAAGATGTGTTGCATTCTTTTATGTTGCATTTGTTTAACTCTGTGAAGCTGTGTTACTTTGCTTGCCTAAAATACCCAATTGGTTGAATAAAGAGCTAAATAGCCAATAACTAGGCAGGAGAGGGATAGATGCGGCTACCAGGAAGAGAGAATAAATAGGAGAAGGAGAGAGGGAGAAGTGAAAAAAAGAGAAGGAAAGGAGGACACCAGGGGCCTGGCACACAGCCACATAGCCAGCAATGGAGTAAGAAGTAAAGAAAGACATATAGAATAGAGAGAGGTAAAAGCAAAAAAGGCAAACAGTAGATGGAATAATTTAAGAAAAGCTGGCTTGAAACAAGTCAAGCTAAGGCTAGGCATTCATAAGTAAGAATAAGTCTCTGTGTATTTGTTTGGGAGCTAGGTAGTGAGCCCACACAAAGTAAAAGAGTAGTAAAAACAACCAACTACATTTTGGCATAAAAATATGAGGCTCAAATATCCACCTAGGTAGGGCCTTGAGAAAACTGAAGAGAGAGAAAAAAAAAGATATGGCTCCTTTAAGAAACTCTACTATGGACCAGAACATTTAAATAGTCTTTTTCATGCTAAGTAGAAACAAAAACTAAGTTAAAAAAAAAAAAAACCTCCTGCCACAGTAAGAGCACTGGCAATCCAGAGCTGGGGAGGGGTTGAATGCATTTCTGGTCAAAGGAACCTCTAGACTGGACCCTTGGGCTTAGGCTTGGCTTTCATGATCTGAAAAGTGGGTAGAGTCTCTATGCAAAAGGATAATTAGGCTGTTAAGGCAAGGTCAACACCTTTGGAGGAATGGATTAGAGATGCAATTAATATTTAATCTCATGATTATGATGATGTTTGGATAGGACATGTGATTTACAGAGCTTTGAGGAAAAATTGAAATGTCAAATATTATAATTGGGGCAAACAAGGTCACCTTAAAAGGGATTGTAGACAGGACATTCCTAGAAGCAATGTTTTTCAAAGAATAAACCATTCTGAATGCCCCTCCTTTCTGGATTATTCAAAAGGTGTGCCAAAAGCAGGAATTGGACTAATGAATGTAGGTCAATGAGGAATATTCAAGGTAATCCCTTCCCATCAGGAAACTCCATTAGGGACCTCTTGGAGGCCCCTATGCCAAATCCAGTTCAGTCATTTACTGCCATCATATAGGAAAGTCCTTCCCAGAGCAATTGAAGAACCTAATGCCTATTGTAAGAAACCATACTGCTCTGGACAATAGAACAACTATAGTAGAGAGAACAAAATTTTCAGGAAAACCATAAAGCAAGTATTTTGGCAAACTGCTATAAATGAACAAAGACCAAAATTAAAAATATGAACAAATGACATTGTTATTAAAGGTCTGGTAGACACAGGTGCACATGTAACAATAATTTCATCAGAATCTTGGCATCCAAATTGGTCTCTTCAATATGTAAGTGTTCAGTTTTTATGGATCAGAACTTTATCTCAGGAAAAGCATAGTGTGAGATGGGTTGAAGGCATATAGCCAGAAAGACAGAAAAGAATATTAAAATCATATGTGGCTAACATAGCAAAGTATTTATGGGGATGTGATTTGTTACAGCAATTAATATCAGATTAACATTTCCCCAATCTTAGAAACAAACCATAAATTAACATGTGTTTCTGGGAAAATTATTAAAAGTTTTTATAAAGAACAGCCACTGACCATTCAGGTTGTACAAGATCAGGGCACAACAGCTGCTGATATTCAAAGGCATCAACAGCCCTACCTTTAAGATATTTGACAGACAAACCTGTACAGATTAACCAATAGCTTTAACAATAGAGAAACTGAAGGCTTTAGAATATCTGGCACAGGAGCAACTAGATGCTCAACATATTGAGGAATCAACCAGCCCTTGGATTTCTACTGTATTTGTTATTAAAAAGAAATCTGGAAAATTGAGAATGGTAGCAGATCTAAGAGCTGTTAATAAGATGCTTCAGTCCACAAGCTCTATATATTCTGGCATTCCTTGGCCTTCTCTATTGCATAAAGGATGGCCTCTTATACTTATTGATTTAAAAGATTGTTTATTCACTATACCTTTACAAGAAAAAGACAGAGAAATATTTGCCTTCATAGTACCTACTTATAATAATTCTCAGCCTGCTAAGAGATATCAATAGAAGGTTCTCCCACAGTAACACATGTCCTGGTTTTTATTCTGAGGTCAGTACATCTTTAAAGGATATCAGCTGATTTATATTTTTTCTTTTATTTATGTATTTATAAATTTTTTCATTCTTTTCTTTTTTAATTGTATAGTTTTTTTCTATTATCCATTGTCTCTCTACAGCTGTTGTTTCTTTCTCATTAGCACTTAAAAACTTCAAAGTTAAAGCATCATGCAATATATTTCTGGGATATTTATCATCCCTTTCTGTTTATTTAACATATCCTTTAGAGTTCAATTTGATCTTTCTATAATTACCTGGCCTGTAGGATTGTGTGGAATACCTGTAATATGTCTTATATTACAATAAGCAAAAAACTGTTTTATGTTCTTAGAAACACATGTTGGAGCATAGTCTGTCTTTATTTGTACAGGTATACCCATGATGGTCATAACTTCCAGCAAATGTGTAATTACAAAATCAGCCTTTTCTGAACTCAAAGCAGTTGGCCATTGAAAACCTGATTAGGTATCAATGGAGAGAGAGGTGTACATATTTTACTTTTCCAAATTCTATAAAATGTAACACATCCATCTGCCAGATTTCACTCCTTTGAGTACCCTTTGAGTTACTTCCTGTGAGTAGTGATGTTTGGTTGTATAAATAATAAGTAGGACATTTCATTATAATTTCCTTGGCTTGTTGCCACATGATGGAAATGTCTTTTTTAAAACCTTTTGTATTGATATCATATTTTTATGAAATTCTGAGGCCTTCAGCATGTTTCAACTCAATAATCGATAGATTTCTGCATTACCTTGTGCTAGAGGACCTGGCAGACCTATATGGGATTGCATATGTTTTATGTATATGGGATGATTCCTATTTCTGATTATATCTTACAAGTGAATAAATAATAAAGTCAATTCCTTATCATCTGGTATAAATTCAGCAGTTTCAATATGCAAAACAACTCTTTCTGCATATTGCAAATCAGTAAGTATGTTGAAAAGTTCTTTAAAATTCATATATATATATACATATATATATGTATTTCTGACTTTTGGGCAGAATCATAAGGGCTTTGGTTTACTTTACGTAAATTTTCTGATTTGTAACCTGCCTTTCTCAGCCTCAGCTGATAATTTTCTGGGATTGTTTAAATCAGTGTCACCATCCAAGGTTCCTTTAAAATTAATTAGGTCATCAGGACCTATCTCAACAGTGTGTCATAGATGGGAAATGTCTCCTAACAATCTTTGGAAGTCATTAAGAGTCCACAATTGGTCTCTCCTAATTTGCACCTTTGGGGGTCTAATTTTTTGTAAACCTATTTTATAACCTAAATAATTAATAGAATATTCTTTTTGTATTTTTTCAGAAGCAATTTGTAATCCCAAACAAGGCAAAATTTTCTTTATTTCTTCAAACATTCTTTCTAAGTATCTCCATTTGAATCATATAGCAAAATGTCATCCATGTAATAGTAAATTATAGCTTGAGGAAATTGCTTATGTAACATTTCCAATGGCCGACTTAGAAAACATTGGCACAGGGTGGGGCTATATAATATTCTTGGAGAAGGGTTTTTTTGTTTCCACAGGAGAAGAAAATTTATGGATACCATCAAAATTGATAAAAATTCGATTTGAACAAAACATTCCTCTTAATTAGAAGAGATGATAATCCATTAAGTGCCCTGGCTGTTTAAGCTAAACTAACCTATAAAATTAACAAACATTTTTCATTTTATCAGATATAACTTGACAAAAGAGAATCTCCCCAAAATTAGGGTTGGGGGAGAAATTTGTTTCTGTCTTTTCAGGAAAATAATGGTATCCAGCTAAGGAATCTGAAGATCACTGGACAAATAAGACATCTGAAGAAAAAGGACAAATCATCCAGAAAAAAAAAGTCCCAAGAAAAAGAGTAAATTAGCCTTTTGGTATATCACATTTTCAACTGGATAAAATTTCATAAATCTTCCCAAATGTTTGTTTCTCTATTCTCTACAGAAATAATAAAAATAGTGTTTTTCTAGTCCCAGACTAATTAAAAATCAAAACTGGTTTTGGAGTTGGAGTGTGGCTCTCTCCCTCTCTAAACCCAAACATACTCATTAAAGTGAAATCCAAAATCTCTGTCTCATGTCAGAAAAATCACCTGATATAAGACAGAAGAAAAACAAAAATTTAAGTATTATTTTATTGCCACAAATCTAATAATCCTTTGGTTTTATTTTGATTCTTTAACAACTTTTCTTAAGGTATAAATTTTATAAGATTAACACACACACATATGTGTGTGTATATAGATTCTAAATTTTTTGTCATGATATTAACTGTCAAACACAGCCCTAACTAATTCTAGAAAAAGGTTTCATCTACCCTCCTGTACATGATTTTGGGTTTGAGTCTCTATCAGCTTTCTGCAGTGAACCATGAGCATGCCTAACAGCAACTTTTGAAGTCTCCTAAAGGAGGATGGGCCCCACAATGATGATTCCTCCAGGACTCTGATAATACCACTAAGCTGAAAAACACCACTTAAAGATCAGCTTTGGACTCTAAACTGCTCCAAACAATTCCAAGGTGGCTAGCTGAGATGATCCAACCTAACAGGCTACTCTAGCCAGGACTTGAGAAAAGCCCTGCACTTTCCTATTATGTAGAGACTGGATAACAAATGATATAGCTACCTCTCTCAGGACTTGACAATTAACCCAGATTTTTCTTTTCAGGATCCCCTAAAGATGCCATCACCCCCAGACAGCAGGAAGTAAATTTAAGAACATGACACCCACATTCCCAAGAGGTGGGATTGGTGGTTTTGGCCTTTCATTGGGCTATGGATATTTGCCATTGTTTAGGAGGATTGGTTACATGTTGTTATAGTTATTGCTCAGGAAAAAAATCTTTAAAAAGGAAATTAGATTCAAGATTCTTGTTGTGAAAAGAAAAGAACGTGATATAGATATGATAGTATAAAAAGGTAGGTTATTGAATCTACTTTTAAAAAGAAACTACTAGTCTTAAATGTTTTACATTGATTGGATTGGACTTTTGTATATTGATATAAATTTGAGATTAATTTTGTTAGAACATACTACACATATATTTCTACTCTTGTTCAAAGTAGAAGACCTATACAACTGATTTAAAAATATAATGCATATTTCTAGTCCTTGAAAATTATTAATACAAGTTGTTTAGTATAATAAGAAAATGTAATTTAGTAGTTAATCACCTATTACAATTGAACTTGGAATCACATTAGGTATGTTTTCAAGGTTAAACAAAGATAAATTTTAGATAGACAGGTCATCTTCAAACACTTTAGAGAGCTAAAGAATATGACATTTAAGATGTTTTAATAATATAGGCTTTTTTATGACAATGAGACATGTCTTCTCCTGGCAGCCCTAATCTTCTTCAGAGAAGATAATGGGCATCAAAGAAACTCTATATGGAGTTTACTTTCTTTGTGGTAAAAGTAAGCTACTGGGCAAGAAAATGTCCTCACTGCTGACAGTATGCTGTCCTAATTGGACAAGCAGAACACAAAAGAAAGTGACTGCCAAACATTGTCAGGACAAGAAGAGACAGCCCTTCAGAATATCCTGCTTCACAGAAAAGCCTGTTGGATATGCTAGGCTTGTAAACTGAAGGTGGATGTCCCAACATTGCAGAGGAACTTTGGGCAATGTCCAGGCAGGAAGCTGTTTCATTTCATTGGTATTTTATTAAATAAAGTTTGCCTGAAGACCAGACTGCAAAACAACAACACTAGTCAGTTATACAGGCCAGGCAGTGGAGGCACACACTTTTAATCCCAGCAGCCACACTAGTTAGCCATAGAATCTGGGTGGTGGTGGTGCACACCTCTAATCCCAGTACTAGAGAGGAATATAAGGTGGGATTCGACAAGAAGTTACTCTCATTCAGTCTGAAGATTTTATAGAGGTAAGAGCTTTCTAGTGGCTTGCCTGCTTTTCTTTTCTGATTTTTAGGTTGAGCCCCAATATCTGTCTCTGAATTTTTATTATTTGTGTTACAGTTTTGTTTTTGGTTTCTTTCTGCTTCTGTAAATTTAATGGCACTGAGTTTTTTATTACCTTGAACCTGTGGATTTGGTACGACTATGTTGCAAGGAACTGCTTGTTCGTCCCAGCTGCCCAGAACCAAAATAATCACATGGAAACTATATTCATTAAATCACTGCTTGGCCCATTAGCTCTAGCTTCTTATTGGCTAACTCTTACATCTTAATTTAACCCATTCCTATTAATCTGTATATCACCGTGAGGTCGTGGCCTACCAGCAAAGTTTCAGCACATCTATCTCAGGCAGCAGATCCATGGCGTCCCCTGACTCCACCCTTCATTCTCCCAGCATTCAGTCTAGTTCTTCCCTGCTGACCTAAGTTCTGCCCTGTCAACAGGCCAAGGAAGTTTCTTTATTCGTTAATAGTAATCACATCACACAGAGGGGATTCCCACATCACAACTACTTTTATATTGATTCTGCCAACCCATGAGAATTGAAGGTCTTTCCATATTCTACTGTCACATTCAATTTCTTCTTCAGTGTTTTAAAGTGTTCCCTGTAGAGGTCTTTCTCTTCTCTAGTTAGGTTACTCTAACCTTGGAGCTGCTGCTGCTATTGTCTTTGAGGATTGTGAATGGGATTGTTTTTCTGTTCTTTTTTCTTGGTGTGTCTGCCATTGATATATAGGGAGGCTACTGATTTTTGTATGTTAATTTTGCACCCTGCCACTTTTTGTTGTTGTTGAAATAGGGTCTCCCTATGTATCCCTAGCTGGCCTAGAATTCACACCGTAGACCAGAGTAGCGTCTAACACATAGAGTTCCACCTGCCTTTGCTTCCTTGTTCTAGGATTACAGGTGTGGATCACCATGCCTAGTCCTTCAGGAGTTTTTTTAAAGTGAAGTCTTTAATGTAGAGGGAGAACCATGTCATCTGCAATAGAAATCCCTTAATGTCTTCTTTCCTATTTATGTCCCTTGAATTTTCTTCTCTTGTCTTAATGCTATAGCTGTCTTCAAACACCATATTGAATAAGAGATAACTGGACACTGTAATTTTGTTCCAATCTTAGTGAGGATGCTTCAAGTGTTTCTCCATCTATCATGATGTTGGCTATAGGTCTGTCACATAGAGCTAGCTCTGTTGTGTTAAAATGTTTTCTCATTCTTTACCTCTCTAGGACTTTTATCATAAAGGGATGTTGGGTTTGTCAAAGGCCTTTTCTGCATCTATTGAGATGATCATGTGGCTTCTGTCCTTGAGTCAATTTATATGACAAGTTATATTTAATGATTTACACATATTGACCTATCTATGCACCACTGGAATGAAGCTCATTGTTACTATTAATTACTATTACCATTATCATTACTAGCCCCATTCTTCACTCTAGTTGACAAGTCAGGGAATGATGTCCAGAAAAAAAATTAATTGTTCAAGATCCAATACCCTATTAATGGGCCCAAGGAGTCTGCCTGTGCCCAACTGTGTGAACATTTTCACTGTTCAAAAGAGGCAAGCACTATGCTCTGTTCCTTCCTGTACCCTAAATCTTGGTACTGCTCCTATTCATTCCACTGGTCTCAGATTTGCATCCTGCTACTTCATTTATTGACCTTTTCAAGAATCTGCCACTTTGTAATGACCCACCCTGGTCCTACAGTTCTGTGAAATAGAACTCAGCAATTCTTTGGGAGTCAGAAGGAACAGATGAGTAGGCCTGGCTGTGGGTTCTTTTTAGTGCCATGATTAAGTTACTAATTGGAGGGCAGAGTAAGGAATGATAGAGTCACACTCATTTTTTTTCTTTTTGGTTTTTCAAGACAGGGTTTCTCTGTGTAACAGCTTGGCTATCCGGGAACTAGTCTTTAAAGGAATGATTCCCAACTGTTTATGTGAATTACAAAAGCAAAAGAAATAGTGAATTGGATGGTCTGTCTGTGACCATATGTTCGGGACTGTGGACCCCCAGACCCTGAATTTCCTGTACTGGTGTAAATGCTTGCAGCTGCTCCAGGCAAAACAACTTGTTTTCCTGAGCCTTGCAGCTGCTCTGAGCACGAGACCCTGATGGCAGGGGAGTGGATTCTGATGGGTCTGCAGCTGAAAGATCCCTATTGCTGGGGCATGGCCAGAGCCCTATATAAGCTGTCCCTGAGCACAATAAAGTTGGCATTCTTGCATCAAGAATGACCGTGATCCTGTGTCTCTGTCTGTCTGTGTGCTTGTGTTTTTAAATCTCCAGGCCCTTGCCTGAGGCTCATGTACTGACCTATAGTGGCCCTGGCGCTACAACATAGATAGACTGACAGACACCAGTGAGAAAGAAGGTAAGTTCTACACACTTCCCTCAGAACCTTCAACCTTTGTGACAGGGCAGTGTCTCTTCTCTAGCCATATCCCAGCTCATTTTCCAAAGTACTGAGAGAAACTTACAGCAGTATGAGTGCATAGGATAACAGTGCTAAATATAAACAATGAGGTCGACCAAGGCTTGGGGAAAGATAAATATAAAAGTCGTGTCTAAGGAAAAATGCTTTATTATTCAGAAAGGAAAACATGCTTAAATCCCCAATTGCTGAAGTACATTTAAAATAGACCTTCCATGCATGTGGTAAAATAGACCTATGCATGTAGTTTAGTCAGTGAGGTATTTTTGGAGGGCTCAGTTACTGCTGTCATGGAATTTTCTCTCATGACAGTTATATGCCCAGAATGATTAGATCAACAAAACTATAGAATTTATCCCCAGGATGTGGTCAGCACAAAATATTTCAACATCCTTGGTAAATTTGCATATGGGTTTTCCAAGTCTAACATTGCCAGAAAAACCCACGTCAATGCCTTTTATTTCAACAATAAGCCTGAATCATAATCATTCCTTCATTTAACAAGTATTATGACAATAAATTTTATGCCAGAAACTTTGCAATACACTGAAAATCTAAAGACAAATGAAACATTGGCCCTTTCCCATAGGAATTCCCTCTCTAGAGGAGAACATAGGCTTGCAAGCTATCATGCATGTAACATGTGTGATTACAGAGGTATATACTCAAGGGGGTGCAGAAGCAGGGACAAAGGCTGGCAAATGCACCTTAACTTCTAATCAACACACACCTGCTTACAAGGGCACAGGGGCTTTTGCTTGAAGACACCGTCCTTATTCAAATAATCCCAAGGGAGCCATAGAATACCTTTGTGACTTGCCAGATATGCCCATATTTCTGTTTTGAGTGTATAGAGAAATAAGATAGGGGAAAAGGAGTAGTGACAGGTTAAAATGTTGGTCAGAATGAACAGAATAGAAAAATATAGAGAATTTCTGCAGAAAATAATTTGCAACATCCAGGTTAGTGAGGCTGACTGCTTAGCATAAGAGGGACACTAGTTTTGTGAATCTTCCCTTTGATAAAAGGATCATCAGTATTAAAATCAGCTTTCTGGATCCATTCAAACTATGCATCCATTCAAACCTCCTACAATCACATTTTAAACCAAGTATAGCATAGTGAGAGACAATAGAAATAGGATATTTATCTACTAATTAGCTACACAAAAATCTGAAAGCCAAAAACCAAGATCTTTTAAAGCTCCAGTACAAAACTCTAAAGTTTGGAGCCCACCTGCTCTGGTTGGTCTGGATTAAGATTGCTTTAGTAGCCAAAACAAATAGTGGCCCTCCCTTGTCTTTGAGGCATATGTTCTAATACCCAGTAAATTACATAAAATTATATGTAATGTCAATCCTATTATCATTTTCCAGTACAAGCATATTGTCTTAGCAAGAGTTTCTATTGCTGCAATGAAACACAATGACAAAAATCAATTTGAGGATGAAAGGGTTTATTTGGCTAATACTTCCATATCACTGTTCATCATTGAAGGAAGTCAGGACAGGAACTCAAATAGGGTAGGAACCTGGAGGCAGGAGCTTATGCAGAGGCCATGGAGGGGTATTGCTTAATGGCTTGTTTCTCATAGCTTTCTCAGCCTACTTTCTTATAAAGCCCAGGACCAGAAGCTCAGGAATGGCCCCATCCGCAATGGGCTGGCTCCTCCCCCATCAATCACTAATTAATAAAATGCCTTACAGTCTTGCCTACAGCCCAACCTTATGGAGACATTTTCTTAACTGAGGTTCCCATCTCTCAGATGACTTTAGCTTATATCAAGTTGACATAAAACTATCTAACACACATATCTATGATGAAGTTCAATTTATAAATTAGGTACTGTAAGAGATTAACAATAATAAAAAATAAAAATAGGTTGGTTATCGTGGTGGTTTGAAAGAAAATGGCCCCCAAAGGGAGTGGCACTGTTAGGAGAACTGGCTTTGTTGGAGTAGGTGTGACCTTGTAAGACGAAGTGTACCACTGTGGGAGTAGGTTTAAGTTCTCCTTTGCTCAAGCTACACTCAGTGTGATAAGACAATTCACTTCCTGTTGCCTGTGGTTCAAGATGCAGAACTCTCAGCTCCTTCTCCAGCACCATGTCTGCTTGCATAACACCATGTTCCGCCATGATGATAATGGGCTAAACCTCTGAAACTGTAAGCCATTCCAATAAAATGTTTTCCTTTATAAGTGTTGTTCTTGTCATGTTGTCTCTTCACAGCAATAGAAACCCTAACTAAGACAGACGTTAGTACCAGGGACTGGGGTATTGTTGTGATAGGCCTGACCATGTTTTTATTTGGAGGAATTTGGATTTTGGTATTTTGGGTTAGGAAAGCAGTGGAATGCTTTAAACACTGTTTAATGGGCCACACTAGAAGGATCATTGAAGATGTGAACTGTAGGGGCCTGACTCAGGAGGTTTCAGAGAAGAATTTTAGTATGTTGCCTAGAAATCATTCTTGTGATATTTTGGTGAAGAATGTAGTTACTTTTTCCATTGTCCAAAGAGTCTGCCTGAGGCTAAAGTGAAGAGTTTGTATTAATCCTGTTGGCAAAGAAAATCTCAAAATAGCCTAGTATAGACTCTGTTGTGTGGTTATTATTGTTAAGTCTAATGAATATTAAAATAAAAAGGAGCAAGTCAAGAAAAAAATACAAACTGTACAATTTGAGGAGAAAAGTAGCACCAGGAAGTGGAATGGACCTAAGTCCTGTGTTCAAGGAGATAAACAGATTAAGAGAGGAATTAAGAGAGTGGTGACATCAGGGCAAGAGCTCATCCAGTTAAATTTCAAACTTATGAAAAGGAATTAAAGAAAAACTTAAAGCCAGGAGTAGTGGTGCATGCCTTTAATCTCAGCACTACAGAGGCAGATGCAGACAGATCTCTGAGTTTTAGGCCAGCCTGGTCTACAGTTCTAGTTTCAGGACAGCCAAGCTTAGATAGTGAAGGAAACTGTAACTAGAGGTTTCTCATCCTGCCTGGTCCCACAGCCACTTTTAAAATAACCACTCAGAGGCTTAATATTAATTACATACTGTTTGACCTATTAGCTCAGGCTTATTATTAACTAGCTCTTACATCTTAAATTAACCCATTTCTATTAGTTTATATTTTACCATGAGGCTCATGGCTTATACCCTTATACCTTCCTTCCCTGATGCTGCTGGCATCTCCCTGACTCCACCTTCCTTTTTCTTTTATCTTTGCTTAGATTTTCTGCCTGGCTCTATTCTACCTGACAGTTGGCCAAATTAGCTTCTTTATTAACCAATGATAATAAAACATATTCACAGCATACAGAAGGGCAGTCTTTATCAGGAAGCCATCAAACACAAAGAGCCAGTGAAGATATAATTAGATAAGGGGCTATCTTCCAGCCCCAACCAGCAGCAGAACTTGGCAGCTTTGGCCATGTAGTTTTAATTTTAGGATCCAGGGTAGAAGAAGGAGGTTATGGAAGCTTCTTCCATGACTAAGGATTTGGATGGATGCTTAAAAGAAATCCCACACTAGCTCAGAAATGAGAAATAGATGGTTATTTATTTAGGGGTAGACTCACAAATCAGACTCCTCTGTTTGAACAGAGATCAGAAAATGAATCCCACAACTGGAACAGAGAGCCCCACGTTGGGTGCAATTTGTTTTTGTTTTCTGTCCTACCAGGTCCCCCAGCCATTTAGTCCCAAGAAATCACACAGAGGTCTACATTAGTTATAAACTTATTGGCCCATTAGCTCAGGCTTCTTATTAACTCTTATAACTTATATTAGCCCATTATTCTTTTCTCTGTTAGCAGCATGGCTTGGTACCTTTTTCGGCAAGGCAGTCACATCTTGCTTGCTCTGTGGCTGGATCAGGACTGCAGACTAGGACTTCCTTCTTCCCAGAATTCTCCTGTTCTCATTGACCCTCCTCTACTTCCTGTCTGGTTGTCCTGCCTATACTTCCTGCCTGGCTACTGACCAATCAGCGTTTTATTAAAATACAGTTGACCGGGTACAAACCATTGTTCCACAGCAGAAGGAAAGGCATTGAGGCCAGGTGTGTGTCAGAGGCCTAGAGAGACCATTGCATGAAGCTGTGAAGTTGAAGCCTGGGTTGCTTTGGAGACCCCAAGATGTTGGAGATGCCAGAATTATGAGATACCTGTCAAGGAAAGCTGCTAACAAGAAGTCCAACCAGCCCAAGAGAAAGAAGTGTGTTGCAGTCAACAAAACTGAAAGGATTTGGAGATCTGAAGAGTGCTTTGACGTCAGACATGGAGAAGTAGAGTTCGGAGTTTGTCCAGCTGGTTTTCAGTCTTGTTTTAGATCAGTATTTCATCACTATGCTCCATTCCCTCTGTTTTTGAACAGTAATGCATATCCTGTGCCATTACATGTTGGAAATATGCTACCTGATTTTTGATTTTGATTTTACAGGGTATTACAGTTAAGAGATTGCATGAATCTCAGAAGAGACTTTCAACATTAGACTTTTAAATAAGTTTGAGGCTGTTACAGACTATGGGAACTTTTGAAGTTGGACTGGATACATTTTTTAATTATGACATGACTACAAGCCTTTGACAGCCAGGAAATGGAACGTGGTGATTTGAAAGAAAATGCTCCCCAAAGGAAATGCAGCTGCTGGGATGAATGGATTTGTTGAAGTAGGTGTGGCCTTGTAGGAGGAAGTGTGTCACTGTGGGGGGTGGTCTTTGAGGTCTTCTTTGCTCAAGCTATGTTCAGTGTGGTAGACATTTCATTTCCTGCTGCCTCTAGATCAGGATGTAGAACTCTCAGCTCCTTCTCCAGCATTGCATCTGCCTGCCTGCACACCATCGTGTCCTGCCATGATGATAATGAACTAAACCTCTGAAACTGTAAGCAACCCCAATTAAATGCTTTCTTTTATGAGAGTTGCAATGGTCATGGTGTCTCTTCACAACAACAGAAACCTAACAAAGACAAATATAATAATAAACTGGAGTAAAGTTATGGGAACATAGTTATTCTTTCAACCACCACAGGCCAAATAGCATACAGACAGCACATAGACACTGAGAGAAGGGATGGTGGATAATGTACGCAAGAAAAATCAACACCAGATTAGATTTTATTACCCTGTTCTGGCTTTGAGCAAATTAAAAGCTTATCAATTGTTTCTAGAAATTCTACACATATTTCTGATAGTTAACTATGAACTGGGACATGGAAACTGAAACTACAAAGAATGGATTAGGGTTAGGGTCACATAGCTACCATAGTGTGAATGCTGAAGAATTTGCAAATTACTATGGGAAAAGGCAACCTGCAGAGTTCCATTGATTTGCCAAGCTCCCTTTCTGTATCTGTGGGAACCCCAAAACAAAGGGCTTCATGGACAATGACAACTTGCCTAATGTTGTCCAGGGCGAGAACTGTATTTCTGCTACAGAAACGAAAGCAAATACAATAATGTTTCAAGAAAATAATCTATATTTTCTTCCTTATGCTGGATCATAGATTGAAATGTTTTGGGATATTTGATAGCACTACATGAAGATGCATCACTGTTTTACCTTGCCTGCCTAAAGCACTTGACTGGTTTAATAAAGAGATTAATGACCAATAACTAGGCATGAGAGAATAGGTGGGTTTTTCAGGCAGAAACAGGAACTCTGGGATGAAAAGAGGCAAATTAGCCAGAAAGACAAGGAAGGAGTTGGACATACAGAATGAAGGAGAGGTAAAGAGCCATGAGACAGAACATAATTGAATAGAAATGGGTTAATTTAAGGTATAAGAGCTAATGGAACAGGCCCTAAGCTAAGGCCAAGCTTTCATAATTAATAATAACTCTCCATGTCGTTATTGGTGGTTTCAAAAGAAAGTCCAACAAGAAAAACCTGCAACATTGAAAAGTTGGAAAAAATGTGAAAAACCTGAGGAAAACTAGAATGTTTGATGATAAGAAAATTAGTTAAATGGAAGAATCTTCAAGAGACATATGCATATTGTGCCCTCAAACTAATCCACTGGGAACTGAAATGACTGAGTCCATGAACTAAAGGTCTATGAGAAATGGCATTAGTTTGAGAGTACATGATGTAAGAGAATCCCATGCCAAGATCTGAAGCCCAGATCCTCCATCACGTGTCTCTGAGAAGGCTACTTACCCTGTAAAGGGTTTTATCTCACTTAACAATGGGAGAAATGATGGTGTTAACCTCGCTGCGTTGTTAGGACAGAATGTAACAAAACTCACTCTATAAAGAACTGTCCACCAAGCCCTGCTTTTCCAGGTTGGTAAACAGGCTTGGAAAAGGCATCTTTGCTATACAGTTTTCAGGTGATTTAAGGACCTTCCAAGTGACTGCCGCAGCCTGCCTTCTTTCCTTCTTTTCCTAGGAGCGTGGTGTGGATTCCCTTCATTTCTTTCCTATAGTTCAGTTTTCTTCATGACTCTCTGACAATGATGCCTTGTTTTAAAACCTTCTCATGATCAAACAAAACCAAAAGTTCCCATGATCCTTTAAGCGCTTCCTTTTGCTGAAACATGCCAACATGTGAATTTTGTTGATGCCACTTGCTCATGAATGCTTTTACGCCAAGAACACTGGGGACTGGACACTCTACTCCTTTCCTATTTGAATTTCAGATTTTTTGGATTTGGAAACTATTCTTCAACTACCATCTTTTCCTTGATTTCTCTATTTCCTTAGTTTGTTAGCCTTGAGGAATCCCCTCCCAGATCATGCTGGGCTTTCTTTTTTTTTTTTTTTTTTTTTTCATGCTGGGCTTTCTAAGAAAGATTAAAGCACATTTGAGGTTGGGAACTATTTCAACTTAACACAGACTACTTTAAAGATCACAGGAAGTCAATAAAAGCAAGATTTATTGTCTTTTCTCATAGGCAGGAGCAAGGGATTGCATTGTGCTAGCAAGGAAGCACTTCAGGCCAAGAGAAGGGAAGTCCCAGCACTGGGGCTATCCGGTCAAGCTGCCTGCTACCCTGAGTTTACAAGCACAGCATCACTGGGAGAACTGAGCAGAGGTTGAATGCCAGGTGTCAGTTTATTCTAAGGTGATACCTGCATCGAGTTGAAAGTACACGATCCTGTCAGAGAGCAGGGTCATCACCTGTCACTGATGATGACTAAAGCCAGCTCAGAAGAGGAAGGGGCTACAGGAGACGGTGTGAAAGAGGACAAGCCGTCCACGACAAAACCCTGTCTCAGTCATCTCAGAAGTGGACACTGGAATTCTAATCATGTATGCACTAAACCAAGGCAGACCCCTGGCCGGAGAAATGACTCGGTGGTTAAGAAGACCTACAGATGTGGTTATCAGAACCCACGCAGCAACTCAGAACCTCTTTACCCTACTTCCAAGAGTTCCAATGCCTCTTCTGACTACCTCGGGTTCCTAAATGCCATGCAGTGTGCACCTATGCCCTCAGGCACACACACACACACACACACACACACACAATAAAATTACAATATTAGCGAGCATAAAGTCACAGATTAACTTCAGCATATTACTGGTGTGTAACTTCCATATCCTCCTCTCACCATTAGACAGATAACCCAGACCAAAAACAATAGAGAAACACTGGGACTTATGGCGCCATACATCAAACAGACATTTACAGAACACCCCACCCGAACACTACAAAATACACATATTTCCCAGGAACCAGTAGAACTTAGGACAGATAATATATTGAAACACAAAATACATGTCTTAACAAATACAGGAAAATTTAAATAACTCCTTGAATTTTATCTGACTATAACGGGATAAAGCTAGAAATCTACAGCAAGAGAAACTATGGGAAATATGCAAAGTCAAAGAGATGAAACTACACACTACTGAATGATTAACAGGTCATTGAAGAAATCAAAGAGGAAAACAAAGATATCTTAGAGTTAAACAAAATGCATACAGCAAAATAAACAAGATGAAATGAAGGTAGTCTTAAGGCAGAAGTTTATAGCTCTAAGTATATAGCTCATTTAATAATTAGAGAGATTTCAAAAAATCCCTAAGACATTACAAAACTGTATTAACTAGTTTGTATGTCAGTTTGATATAGACTAGAGTCTTTTGGAAGAGGGAAACTCAATTAAGAAAATACCTCCACCAGATTGGTCTGTGAGCAAACCAGTAAGCAGCACTCCTCCCTGGCCTCGGCAGCATTGCCTGCCTACAGGTTCCTGTCCTGACTTCCTAGGATGGTGGAGTGTGACCTGAGAGATGTAAAAGGAGTCAGCCCCTTCCTAGTCAAGGCCTTTTGGTCACAGTACTTTCAGCACAGCAATTGAAACCCTGAGACAGGAATTAGCAACAAACAAGTCCCAAAGCAGTAGATTGAAAAAATAATGATAATCAGAGCAGAAATTAAATAAATAATTAAAATCAACTAAACTAAAGTTGGTTCTTTGGAAATATATTAAAAAAAAACTTGATAGGGCTGGAGAGATGGCTCAAGAAGTTAAGAGAATTCGTTGTTTTTTCAAAGATCCTGAGTTCAATTCTCAGGAACCACATAGTGGTTCGCCACCATCTGTAACAAGATCTGGTGCCCTCTTCTGGCATGCAGACATACATGCAGACAGAACACTGTATAGATAATTAATAAATAAATAAATACATAAATAAATAAATTGAAAAAACAAACTTGATAAAACCCTCGGCCAATTTAATATAAAACAGAGAGAAATTAATAAAATTAAAGCCAAATTAATAAAATTAGAGAAAATGGACATATAAACACAGCAGATAACAACAAAACTCAGAAAACCACCATGTCATACCTTTAAAAGCTATGTTCCAATCAATTAGAAAATATAAAAGGGATAAATTAATTTCTAGATAAATATGAGCTACAAAAGTTAAAGCAAGGTGAGACAGCAATTTAAAGAGGTCTGTAACAAACAGCAAAATAGAGGTACTAAGTCCTTCCCAACTCAAAACTACTTGGGTCCAGACAGAGTCGCCACAGAATTCTACGAAAACTTTAAACTAACAACATTACTTTTCATGTTATTTAATAAACTAGAGAAGGAAAGAAAACTTAGACTCTCTTTATGTAGCCAATATTAGCTTCATATCTAGAAAGAAAATTTTAGAGTCACCTTCCAGGTGAGCACAGATGTAAAATTTCTCAATAAAATACTCACAAACCAAGCACAAGAACAAATCTAAAAGAATATTCTCTGTGATCAAGTTGGCTTCACTCTAGACATGTAGAGATGCTTCAATATACATACAACAGTAAATAAAATTTATCACATATATGGACAAAATCATATGATCATCTTAATTGATAAGAAAAGGCTTTAACAAAATCCATCATCCTTTCATAATAAAAGTACTGGAGAAGATAGGGATGTAGGGAACATATCTCAATATAATATGCCAGATCTTCAGCCAACATCATGCTAAACTGAAAAAACCTTGAAGCATTTTCACAAACACTAGGAACAAGACAAAGGTATCTCTTTTCCACCACTCCAATTCAATATAGCATTTGAGGTAATAATGAGAGCAATAAAACAGAAGGAAACAAAAGCTATGCAAATATGAAAGGAAGAAGTCAAAACATCCTTATTTTCAATCAACATGAGTCTTTTCATTAATAAAAATGCATTTACAATATACTAAAGAATTCACTGAAATACCCCTAGAATTGATAATTGTTCTCCCAAAGTAGTAGGACACAAATTCAACACACAAAACTAGTCTTCTTATAAAACAATGGCAAATATACTGAGGAAGAAATCCAAGAAACAATCCCACTCACAATAGCCTTAAAGAAATTCACCCTAGGATTAAACTCACCCCCCTAAACTGAAAGACTTCTACAGTGAAAATCTTTAAAAATTGAAGAACAAAATTAAGGATGGCATCAGAAGACAGAAAGACATCCATCCCGTGATGTTGGTAGAATTAATGTTTTGGAAAAGTCCTTCCACCAAAAGCAGATGTCTACTTTCTCCACTCCAGTTTAATGTAGCACCAGAAGTCATAGCTAGATTAATAAAAAAGAGTAACAAATAAAAGTGATACAAAGGAAAAGGAAGAAGCCAGAGAATATTTGCAGATGATAGATTCCGTACATGAGACCTCTAAGACTCCACTATAAAACATTTAGAACTGAGAAACACTTTCAGCAAAAAGGCACAATATAATATTAATGTGCAAAAAATCATATCTTTCCTACATACCAATGACAAACATACTGAGAAAGAAATCAGAGAAATAATCTCATCCAAAATTTCTTCAAAAATACCTTTGAATAAATATAACCAAGGAAGTAAATGACTTCTATGATGCAAGTTTTAAAACACTGGAGAAAGCAATTGAAGAAGTCACTAGAAGATGGAAAGATGTCCTCCCCGCCCGCATTCTCTTTTACTGAACGAATCAATATTGTGGATATGGCCGTCTTACCAAAAGCAACCTACAGATTCAAAGCAGTCTCCATCAAAATATGAACTTCATCTTGATGGGCACGGAACAAATGATTTTAAAATTCATTGGGGCCGGGCGGTAGTGATGCACGCTTTTAATCCCAGCACTTGGATGGCAGAGGCAGGCAGATCTCTGTGAGTTCAACGCCAGCCTGGGCGTGCCAGAGTGAGTTCCAGGACAGACTCCAAAGCTACACAGAGAAATCCTGTCTGGGAAACAAACAAACAAACAAAACAACAAAAAACCACCACACACAAACAAAAAATCCATTTGGGAGTACAAAAGATCTCAGTTCATGAAAGCAAAAGGAGATACTTGCTCCTTCATATCTGTTGCTGCTATGCCCACAACAGCGAGGCATTCATCTACAGATTAGAGGAAAATGGAAATTTTATTCTGCCATAAAGAAAAATAAAATTGTGTAGTCTGTAGGAAAATGCATGGAGCTGGAAAGTATTATATTAAGTGATATCACCCAGGCTCAGAAAGACAAGCAGCACTTGTTCTCTCTCTACGGGGATCTGAGCTCCTGCTCTTTTATGCATGTGTATCTATGTGGGAGTTAGAGAGGGCAGACCTCAGGAAACCAGGCAGGCGCCTATGTGAGGGAAAAAGATTCCTTTAAATAGCAGAGAATTACTCTGTAATTAATCTCATTTAAGGTTTCCTATCTTGTATGTATAGCCTAAAAGACTGTGGTTGATGGGATTACCATCTGGCTATATGTAAGACATTTTAAATCCCCGATTATGTTCTGTGGAGAATTGCTGTTGGAATTTAGTTCTCATTGCATTGTGACCAGGCAAGACAGTGCAGAGATTCCTCCATGTATATTCTGCCCGAAGCCATTTCAGGTTGAAGCTAGAATATGATCTCCTTGACAGAGAATCCCATTGAAAATTAGCCAGCTCTATTCTAGAAACCTGAGGTCAGGATGCCCCAGATGATTTACCTTAGCTTCTGTTAAACTGCTTGCTTGTGTGAAAGCCCCTCCGGCCAACAGCTTACATTGACTTCTGCTAAACTGCCTTCTTGTGCAGGACCTTCTCCAGCTACACCAACCTTAGCATCTGTTACATTGCTTGCTTCTTTGAATCTCCCCTGCAGCTGCCAAGCAAGATTCCAGGGTGTGTTTTTTGCCTTGAAAAACCCCATGCTTTGGACATTCGGGGCTACACTTAGGACCTGAAAACCTGAATGTAGTATCACCTGACTGGAATAAAGACTTTTAACTGTCTCTAAGCTGTATCTGAACAGTCATCTCTAGCTGGCTCCCTATGCCAATATTTCATCTCCTAATCAGTAATAATGAAACATTAGAGAATTCTAGGTTTTGCACATTTCTGTACATTTAACTATTCCCATTGAGTTTAACTTTCATTTTGATCTTGATGCCTTTCATCTTTTATCAGTTCTTATCATGTAAATTTAAACTCTGTTTCATACTCTGTCTTGGGTTTAAATATCTATGCAACACTGGTGCCAACTACACAGAGATGACCAGAACAGAAGCCAGAATGAAACCATCAAACTTTACCATTAGTGCTTGCCTAGAGCACAGGGAGTCTGGGAAAATAGGTCACAAGGTGAGAACACCCAGATTGATCATTATTTTAGTTCCAAATTAAGTTAACCACCTTTATGCTGTATAAGCATTGCAGCTCAGATGGAGCAGTATCCTGGTAGTTGGGAGCCAAAGAATACCACAAAGTACGCTGTAAAGATTTGTTATTCAAATTGGTTTAATAAAAAACTGATTGGCCTGCTGCCAGGCAGGAAATATAGTGGAGTGACCAAACTGAGGATGATGGGAAGGAGAAGGGCAGAGTCAGGAATCTAGACATTGTTAATTGTCTAATATTTGTATATAGTTATTGTAATTATTGTATATAGTTTTACTATGTTAGTTAAAATCTTCACTTTTTATTTAGACAAAAAGAGGAAATGTGTGATATTTTGTTTGTGTTCTGACATATAAAGCTTACTTGGAGTCAGATAGCTGAGCTAGTCACTAGTTAACCATAGAAGTCTGGAGTCACAGAGGGGAGACAGGAAGTGATAAGGTGGGGCAGAGACAGGACCTCAGCCATTTTGGAAGGAAGAAGAGGTAAGAAGGGACTGTGGAACTCTCTCTCTCTCTGCTTCTCTGATCTTTCAAGTGTTTACCCCAATATCTGACTCCTGGTTTTTATTGATAAGATTAATTTGATTTAAGCTTCACCTGGCACCCAAATGTTCAGCAAAAATTTCTACACAAAGCCTGAAAAAGCTTAAAAAGGGATTCTAAACACACAGAAATAGAGTCAAACTCAGCTTCTTGGTAACCGTTTTTTCTCTGGTAGGTTCTGTTTGCTAGTGACAAGCAGAGACATGGCTCCTTTAAGAGACAGCGTCCTAACTCAGTGCTATCAGAAAAATCTGTCCATCTCCTTTAAAAAGTCCTCATACCAAACACTTAAATGGGATTTATGAGCAGTGGATGGCACACTACTTAGTGGCAGCATGGACTCAGACACTTCCCAGAGTCGAAGTAGTAAACATGGCTCCCAGAGCTGGCAGTATAAACATGCCTCTGCCATAAGACCAGCCTCTCAAGGAACCAAGGAGCAGGGTATAATCAACCACCAAAGCCATGGCTTTGGTCCTAGCCATATGGCTTAGCAGTTTAAAGACTCATAAGGTCAGAAAGAGATGGAGATATGCAGAAAAGACAGAATCAGATGAAAAAAAAAAACTTTAAATGATTTACAATGTGTTTAAAAATATACCTAGATTTGGGAGAGAAAAGAGAAGGTATAGACACACATAAAAATATTGTTTTAAAATAATAAAGTCCTTAAAAAGGGGAATAAAGTCATATAAAGGAAATAAGTAATGTAAAGAGGGAAAATATACAGAGAGTCTGGTACTATGTGTTATCTTTAAATTGTTTGATTGATGAGGAAGGAGCAACAGTTACTAAGAGACATTTGGTTATAAATGCTGCTGGATTAAACCAACCTATATATTTAAAAATATCCTGACTTCAAAATTTAAGTCAAATATGTTACTTTTGGGAATAGGCTCTACTCTATTTCCACAGGAAATGAGAGACTGTGTATTCATTCTGGATTAAGAAAATTCAGGTAATGAACTATAGAAATGATCCCAAAAATAACCTAGATGCTTCTCAACCAAAGAATGGATAAAGAAAATATGGTACATTTACACGATAGAGTACTACACAGTGGTAAAAAAAAATGACATCTTGACATGTGCAGGTGAATGGATGGATCTAGAAAAAAAACTATATTGACTGAGGTAACCCAGACCCAGAAAGACAAATATAATATGTACTCACTCATAATTGGCTTCTAGACATAAAGCAAAGAAAAACCAACCTACAGTCCACAACCCCAGACAACCTAGACAACCAAAAGACCCTAAGAGAGGCATACATGGATCTATATAGGAAGAAGAAAAAGGCTGAGGAGATCCGGGGTGGTGAATGAGTGGCCACGCAGCCAGATGGTCCCGGTGAACGAAGTCCAGGCCCCCTCCAATTCCCTAAACTTTTCTGGCCATCCAGCAGGGCATGTTCCCAGCTACTGGCTTTCTTTACCCCATTCCATCTCGCCCTCAAGCACTCCTTTTCATCTGCGGGGTCCTTGAATCCCCCAACTCAGCCTGCTTCAGGGCTGAGAGGTCTGGGGAGGCAGCGGGGAGTGGTCCTGCTGCTGGGGCTTCTTTATACCATACCACCCTGCCCCCCAAGCCCGCCTTTTTGTCTGCGAGGTCCTTGGAGCCCAGGAATAGGCCCTGCTCCCCAACTGAGGAGATCTGGAGTGGTGAGTGAGTGGCCTTGCAGTCTGATGGTCTAGGGTACTGAGTCAGGGCACCTCCAATTCCCTAAGCTTTTCTGGCCATCCAGAGGGGCATATTCCCGGCTTCTGGCTTTCTTTACCCCATTCTACCTTGCCCCCAAGCACCCCTTTTCATCTGTGGGGTCCTTAGATCCCCCAGCACAGCCTGCTTCAGGGTGGAGGGGATCTGAGAGCCAGCTCCAGTGCTCAGGGAACCTAAGAGAGGGCAGACCAAGAAAAACTCCCAAGTACACAGTCAGCCACAGCAAAGATTGGACCAAGACGCCAAGACCCTCCTGGCTTCATTTGAAGGAAGAGATGGGGAGGAGCCAATGCAAGAATTCATCCAACAACCTGAAAAGCAACATGATAACACCAGAATCCAGCGAACATGCAACAGGAAGACTTGAACACCCTAATCCAGAAGAAGTAGAAGAAATCGACTTTAAATGTAACCTTATGAAAATGATGGAGACCATTAAGCAGGAAGTGAAAAACTTTCTTAAAGAAATGGAAAAGAAGACAAACAAAAAGTTAGAAGAAATTAATAAATCCGTCAAAGATACCCAAGAAAACCAAGAAAAAGCAATCAAACAAGTAAAGGAAACAGTTCAAGACTTGAAGACAGAAATGGAGGTAATAAAGAAAACACAAACCAAGGGATAGCCGGATATGGAAAATCTGGGTAAACGAACAGGAACTAGAGACAAGTATAACCAACAGAATACACGAGATAGAGGAAAGACTCTCAGGCGCTGAAGATATTATAGAGGAAATAGACGCATTGATCAAAGAAAACAGCAAATCCAACAAATTCTTAACACAAAACATCCAGGAAATCTGGGACACCATGAAAAGACCAAACCTAAGAATAATAGGGGTAGAAGAGGGAGAAGAATTCCAGCTCAAAGGCCCAGAAAATATATTCAACAAAATTATAGAAGAAAACTTTCCCACACTAAAGAAGGATATTCCTATGAAGGTACAAGAAGCTTACAGAACACCAAATAGACTGTATCAAAAAAAAATCCCCTTGCCATATAATAATCAAAACACAAAACATACAGAATAAAGAAAGAATATTAAGAGCTGCAAAGGAAAAAGGTCAAGTAACCTATAAAGGTAAACCTATCAGAATTACACCCAACTTCTCGATGGAAACCATGAAAGCCAGAAAGTCTTGGATAGATGTGCTGCAGACACTAAGATACCGTGGATGCAAGCCTAGACTACTATACCCAGCAATGCTTTCTTTCACCATAGATGGAGAAAACAAGATATTCCAGGACAAAAACAGATTTAAACAATATGTAGCCACAAACCCAGCTTTACAGAAAGTACTAGAAGGAAAACCACAACCCAAGGAAGCCAACAACACCCACAATAGCAACAACAATTCCACCCCCAGACAGCCTACAAACTCATGGAAACTGAACAGTCAACTACTGAACCACCCCTGGGTCAAGGAAGAAATAAAGAAAGAAATTAAAGTCTTCCTTGAATTCAACGAAAATAAAGACACAACATACCCAAACCTATGGGACACTATGAAAGCAGTGCTAAGAGGAAAGTTCATAGCACTAAGTGCCCACATAAAGAAAATGAAGAAAGCTCACATTAGAGACTTAACAGCACACCTGAGAGCTCTAGAAAAAAAAAGAAGCAGACTCACCCACAAGGAGTAGAAGACTAGAAATAATCAAACTTAGGGCAGAAATCAACAACATAGAGACACAGAAAACAACCCAAATAATCAATGAAGCAAAGAGCTGGTTCTTTGAGAAAATCAACAAGATTGACAAACCCCTATCCAAACTAATCAAAAGGCAGAGAGAGAACACTCAAATTAACAAGATCAAAAATGAAAAGGGGGACATAACAACAGACACTGAAGAAATTCAGAGAATCATTAGGTCTTATTACAAAAGCCTATATGCCACAAAATTGGAAAATGTAAAAGAAATGGACATTTTTTAAGATAAATACCATATACCAAAATTAAATCAAGACCAGGTGAACAATTTAAATAGACCTATAAGTTTCAAGGAAATAGAAGCTGTCATAAAAAACCTCCCAACCTAAAAAAGCCCAGGACCAGATGGTTTTAATGCAGAATTCTACCAGAACTTCCAAGAAGAGCTAATGCCTATGCTCCTTAATGTGTTTCACATAATAGAAACAGAAGAGTCATTGCCAAATTCTTTTTATGAAGCTACAGTTACCCTGATACCAAAACCACACAAAGATGCAACCAAGAAAGAGAATTACAGACCAATCTCACTCATGAACATCAATGCAAAAATTCTCAATAAAATACTGGCAAACCGAATCCAAGAACACATCAAAAAAATCATTCATTATGATCAAGTAGGCTTCATCTCAGAGATGCAGGGCTAGTTCAACATATGAAAATCTATCAATGCAATCCATCATATAAATAAAGTGAAAGAAAAAACCATATGATCATTTCATTAGATGCTGAAAAAGCATTTGACAAAATTCAACACCCCTTTACGATAAAGGTCTTGGAGAGATAAGGGACACAAGGATCATATCTAAATATAATAAAAACAATATACAGCAAGCCAACAGTTAACAACAAATTAAATGGAGAGAAACTCAAAACCATTCCACTAACATGACAAGGCTGTCCACTCTCTCCATATCTCTTCAATATAGTGCTTGAATTTCTAGCAATAGCTATAAGACAACATAAGGAGATCAAGGGGATTCGAATTGGAAAGGAAGAAGTCAAACTTTCGTTATTTGCAGATGATATGATAGTGTACATAAGTGACCCCATAAACGCTACCAAAAAACTCCTACAGCTGATAAATACCTTCAGTGATGTGGCAGGATACAAGATCAACCCAAAAAAATCAGTAGCCCTCCTATACACAAAGGATAAAGAAGTGGAGAGGGAAATCAGAGAAACATCACTTTTCACAATCGCCACAAACAGCATAAAGTATCTTGGGGTAACACTAACCAAGGAAGTGAAAGATCTATTTGACAAGAACTTTAAGGCTTTGAAGAAAGAAACTGAAGAGTATACCAGAAAATGGAAGGATTTCCCATGCTCTTGGATTGGTAGGATCAACATAGTAAAAATGGCAATTCTACCAAAGGCAATCTATAGATTTAATGCAATCCCCATCAAAATCCCAACAAAAGTTTTCACAGACCTTGAGAGAACAATAATCAACTTTATATGGAAAAACAAAAAACCCAAGATAGCCAAAACAGTCCTATACAATAAAGGAACTTCCAGAGGCATTACCATCCCTGACTTCAAACTCTATTACAGAGCTACAGTAATGAAAACAGCTTGGTATTGGCATAAAAATGGAGACGTTGACCAATGGAATTGAATCAAAGACCCGGATATTAATCCACATACCTATGAACACATGATTTTTGACAAAGAAGCTAAAATTATACAATGGAAGAGAGAAAGCATCTTTAACAAATGGTGTTGGCATAACTGGATGTCAACCTGTAGAAGAATGAAAATAGATCCATATCTATCACCATGCACAAAACTCAAGTCCAAATGGATTAAAGACCTCAATATAAATTTGACCACACTGAACCTGATAGAAGAGAAAGTGGGAAGTAGCCTGCAATACATGGGCACAGGAGACCACTTCCTACGTACAACCCCAGTAGCACAGACAATAAGAGCAACAATGAATAAATGGGACCTCCTGAAACTGAGAAGCTTCTGTAAAGCAAAGGACACAGTCATTAAGACAAAAAGGCATCCTACTGAATGGGAGAAAATCTTCACCAACCGCACATCAGACAAAGGGCTGATCTCCAAAATATATAAAGAACTCAAGAAACTAGACATTAAAATTCTAAATAACTCAATTTAAAAATGGGGTACTGAACTGAACAGAGAATTCTCAACAGAAGAATTCCAAATGGCCAAAAAGTACTTAAGGTCATGTTCAACTTCCTTAGCGGTCAGGGAAATGCAAATCAAAACAACTCTGAGATACCATCTTACCCTTGTCAGAATGGCTAAAATCAAAAACACCAAAGATAACCTCTGCTGGAGAGGATGTGGAGTAAGGGGAACACTCATCCATTGCTGGTGGAAATGCAAACTTGTGCAACCACTTTGGAAATCAGTGTGGTGGCTTCTCAGGAAATTGGGAATCAACCTACCTCAGGATCCAGCAATACACTCTTGGGAATATACCCAAGAGATGCCCAATCATACTATAAAAGCATTTGTTCAACTATGTTCATAGCAGCATTATTTGTAATAGCCAGAACCTGGAAACAACCTAGGTGTCCCTGAATGGAAGAATGGATAAAGAAAGTGTGGCACATCTACACATTAGAGTACTACTCAGTGGTAAAAAACAATGACATCTTGAATTTTGCATGCAAATGGATGGAAATAGAAAACACTATCCTGAGTGAGATAACCCAGACCCCAAAATACGAATATGGTATGTACTCACTCATTAGTGGATTCTAGCCATAAACAAAGGACATTGAGCCTATAGTTTGCAATCCTAGAAAAGCTAAGTAATAAGGTGAACCCAAACAAAAACATATATAGATCCTCCTAGAAATTGGAAGCAGACAAGATCGCCAGGCAAAAGTTGGGAGCATGGAGGTGGGGGTGGAGTGGGGGAAGGAGAGAGGGGAAGAGAGAAGGGAGAAGGGGAGGGTTGGGGAAAATTTGGGGGAATGGGAAGGTTGAGATGGAGGAAGGACGGATATGGGAGCAGGGAAGAAGTTATCTTAATTAAGGGAGCCATTTTGGGGTTAGCAAGAGGCTTGGCTCTAGAGGGGTTCCTTGGTGTCCACAGGGATGTCCCCAGCTAGGACCCTGGGCAGTGGAGGAGAGGGTGCCTGAACTGGCCTTGTCCCATAGCCACACTGATGAATACCTTGAATATCACCATTGAACCTTCGTCAGTTGGAGATAGAGATAGAGACCCACATAGAAGCACTGGACTGAGCTCTCAAGGTCCAGTTGAAGAGCAGAAGGATAGAGAATATGAGCAAGGACGAGGCTTGTTCCACCCACTGAGACAGTGTGCTTAATCTAATGGGTGCTCACCAAAGCCAGCTGGACTGTGACTGAGCAAGCATGTGATCAAACTGGACTCTCTGAATGTGGCTGACAATTGGGGCCAACTGAGAAGCCAATGATAATGGCACTGGGATTTGTCTCTACTGCATGTACTGGCTTTTTGGAATCCTAGTCTATTTGGATGCATACCTTCCTAAGCCAGGATGGAGGAGGGAGGGCCTTGGACTTCCCACAGGGCAGGGTACTCTGCCTTCTCCTAGGACTGGAGGGGGAGGGGAGAGGGTGAGTAGGGGAGCAGGAGGGAAATGGGAGGAGGGGAGGAACTGGAAATTTTGAACGGTATCATTTATAAAGCAATACAAAATAAATTTTTAAAAGGGAAGAAGAAAATGACAAGATCTCCTGAGTAAATTGGAAGCATGGGGATCCTGGGAGAGGGTTGAAGGAGAGGCGGAGGAAGGGAGAGGAACAGAGAAAAAATGTATAGCTCAATAAAAACAATAAAAAAAGAAAAATCAGGCTTGATTGAGAAAGACCCCCTGAAAAATCTCCAATAGGAGTGGATGACCAGATGATCCAACATTTCAGAGCACCTCTGTTGCAGTTTCCTCTGAGTTCTGTATCCAGAACAGCTTCAAAGCTGTTGGCTAAGATTATCCAGTCTCACAGACTACTCCATTCAGGACCTGATCATAATCCTAAATTTTCTCAGGGTCCTCCAAAGATTGTCAGAGCTCCCAATCAACAGGAAATAGTCTATAAAACTATGCCCACATTTCCAAAAATCAACTATGAATGCTTATCAACATTTAAGGGAGTTAGTTATAAATTGTTATGGATAATTGTCAGGAAAAAAAGTTAAACAAAAGAAATTAAATTCAGGATCTTGTTCTGAAAATAAAAAGGGGGATATAGAAATGATAGGATAAAGGGTAGATTATTGAATCTACTTTAATCTAAAAATCAATGATTAATCTTGCATATTTTACATTGGTATGGATTTTGATTTATTGATACAAATTTAAAGTTGATTTGGTATATTGTATGTATATTTCTATTCTTGTTTAAGGTATTTTATTTATATAACTCATTTAAAATGTAATGTATAATTTTAAAATACAGATTAACAGTTACATATAATAGTTGAACTTAAAGTCATGTTAGGTATGTTTTCCAGGATATACAAAGATATATTTCAGACAGGCAATCTTCAGATACTTCAAAGATCTACAGAATATGGCATTTAAAATGTTTTAAGAACTTAGACTTTTCTCAACAGTGAGATATGTCTGCTCCTGGCAGCACCAATTACTTCAGAGGAGAGGATGGGCCTTGAGGAAACTCCAAATGGAGTTTGCTTTCTTTATGGCAAAAGCTAGTCATGTGGTCAAAGAAACTGTCCTTGCTTTAGTTGCTGATAGTTACTGTCCAGACTAGACCAGCAGGACACAAGAATGGCAACTGATGAACTTTGCTAAGGCAAGGCAGGACAGTGCTTCAGAATTCCCTGCTCCACAGGAAAGTTTGTCAGATATTCTAGGCCTGTAGACCAAAGATGGATGCTCAAACATTACAGAAGGATTTTGGGTGACTGTCCAGGCAGCTTAAAGTCCCTGTCATTATGTATAATTTCACACTTCTGGGGTCTTTGATGGTGTTAAAAAATAAATAGTTATAGTTTTCTTTAGTTATGATAAAAGATAAATTACATTCAAAACCCTAGACTCACTAAAATAGATAATTAAGTTTTCTCTAATTTTGCCAAATGCAAATAGATTAGATATTATTACTGTAATTCTTAATAACTGTTTTTGTTGTCTATAGTTTAACTAGATTAAGGTTAAAAACCTTCCTTTTTAATTAGACAAAAAGGGGAGAAATGCTATGGGATAATCCTCTTGTAAACTGTAAAGGTTTGTCATTTGAATTGGTTTAATAAAGCGCTGATTAACAGTAGCCAGGCAGGAAATATAGGCAAAGTGGCCAAACCAATGATAATGGGAACTAGAATGACGGAGTCAGGAGTCACCAGCCAGGCGCAGAGGGAGCAGGAGATGAATATGCCATGCTAATAAAGGTACCGCCACATGGCAGAGCATAAGTAAGGAATATGGTTACCTTAAAATGTGTTAGTAATAAGCCTGAGCTATTGTCTGGGCATTTATAAGTAATATTAAGCATCCCAGTCAGCTATTTGGGACACAGTCACCAGGTATTTGGGAATAGGTGGAAAGGAGAGAAATGGCAAATTACAAATCAAATCATAGCAGCTTACAGCTCTGCTCCAGGGAAAGGTCTCCTAGATGTAACAACTCTGTCCCTGCAGGGGAGGGTTTCCCCAGTGAAGTTGTTACAGCTCTGCTTGGGTCCTCCAGAGTGTAACAACTCTGCTCCACTAGGGGACCGCTTCCCAGCAAAAATGTTGCAGTTTGCTCCACTCTGCAAGAAGGTTGTCTCCCAAACCTCATTCAAGAGATTCATTGGGAGGGAAGAAGAATCCATCTAGGGTGTGGCAGAGGCAAACTGAACAGGATACAGGGCTTACATAGGGTTCCATGGAGGCAGGAGCAGAGCTTTTCCAGGGTGGCTTGGGATTGATGGGGTTTTGTGCTCTGGGATCAATGGGATTTAGTACTCAGGGAACTCAGGGTTTGGTGGAATTTCAAACCCTGTTTCCAAGTCAAGGTCTTGCCCCCTTTCACCCTACATGCTGCCCCAATGTGATTTTTACATATGTTTCCAGAGCTGTAATTCATTACAAATTTTAACTTATCTTTGAGCTTTGTAGAGATCAAATTGAGATATCCAGAGACTTCTTGGCAATTCATCATTTTTTTGGACTCTGGACATTTATGCATGCATCTCAAATCTGCATCGAATTTAGGATGTATCTTCCAGGGAGTTTTGAAATTTCAGGACAGATAGGTCCCTTTCTTCATGAAGTTATAACTGTAAACTATAAAGATTCTCCCAGAAAGCCTCCAACTCTGTCACAATGAGCACTTTGAAGTAGAAGGGCAGTGCACCTCTGGCTTCCTGACAGCTCTGAAGAAGGCTTAGCTTAGAGAATTGCAAAAGTCTGTGGTTTCCTAGTGAGGACTTGGGACATGACGCAGTGGAGAGAACTGTAGACCTTTAACGCCAGATGTTAGTACAAAACTGGAAATCACCGTTCCCTGCAACTATCTTACCAATGTCCTGCAAAATTCCATTAAAGCTTATAAATCACCACTCCTGGATTCTCCCTTAATCCCCTGTTCATTGATACAAAATCACGTCAAGGCATAGTTAACAATATTAGGTACTTAATCCATCTTAGGGATTTTAATCAGGTACATACAGAGTGATGCAATTTATTGTGATAAAATAGTAAGTAAGGCTTTCTGTTGTGTCTTTTCTAATGATTTTTTTTTAAAAAATTGAGACATGTTTGTTTCTCTTGTGTGTGTGGTCTGGTGTCTGACTGGGAGCAGGCCTTTCTGTAAAATATCAAAGATTCAGCACTTCATCTCACCATGCCTCAGTTTACCCAAAACAGGCTGAGCATGGATGTGCAGAACATTACCAGCTGTAAGGCCCAGCAAATACAGTCGGAAGTCATGCACACACTGCCCAATGCTCCATGACCATGAAAAATGTTACTCCAGCACTGTTTTCAACCTGACTTCAGACAAAGAAAAGCTACATTTAAATGACCTTTCTCTCACTTGGTGGGAGAATCTGACCTTCTGGTCTGCATATCTTTGATATTAAAATGGTAGCAAGGAAAGGAAAGTAAGAGAAATCTGTCTCCAGAAAAACCTGGGAGAAGCACCTCTGTTAGGAGCCCTAAGACAGGGACTGCTTAGGTGAACACAAACAGTACAAAAGCTAGGCCCCACCCTCAATAGAGCATCCAGTTTGATTCCCCTTGCCTGCCCCTTCTCTCCTCCCCACCTCCCCACACTCTTAACAATCAAAGTCAATAATTGCACATAGCAGTGCAGAGGACCAGAATGGTCACAGAATGGCAAATGAGGAAGGACCTTGGAGACCAATCTGTCCAGCTCCCAGGTGATGGATGAAGATTCAAAGCCCCACAGGAATCAGCTGCAAGTCTTGGCCACACAAATCAAGGCATCACTGATATGAGAAGCCAGAATTCCTGGCTTTGTTCCAAAAGATTTTTCATGAACTCATACAGGATGTAAAGAAATTTTGTTATTCAAGTCTCTAATCTCATGGGTTCTTTCCTTCAAGAGAGCGGTCGTATTTGTTTTGCAAAATAATAACATCTCAAGAGATGTAGAACTAAGGATGCTCATCCCTCCTCCCACCTTCTGGCTTTTCCCTTCTGTCTTCTCTCCCTTTTGCTTGCTTCACCTTCTCTCTCTCCTTTCCTCCTGCACACATACCCCAGGGAAATTAGCTCTTGCCTGGAATTGTTCAAACTTGGCCTGAGGTTTTTAAAAATCAAGATCAGCACAACTTAAGTTCTAAGAACTTTTGAAAAAGGGAGTCTCCCAAAATAATCTGAAACATTTATGTAAAATTAAACCCCACCAACTTTCATCTTCAGGTTCGAAATTATCCCATCTGGTTCAGTATCTTACAGTGGTCTGTGTAAGTTTCGTTGGTTCTCACAGGACCAAAGCAAACTAATAAAATGTTTCTCCCACAATCCTCTGCACTATCTGTTCATAAATAGCTTTTCAAAAATTGAACTGCACTTTCCAAAATTGACCATTTCTAGTACTATACATGAATCCAATTGGTCCATCTAATTCTTGACTCTAATGGCCCATTTTCCCCAGGCATATAAAGGAGGGACAGAGGGTGAGGAAATGAGGGGAGGGGAGAGAGAGAAAGAAAACAATGAAATGAAAATTTTCCCCCAGAGAGTTCCCAATAACGAACAAAACACCAAACACCAATAGCTGCAAAAAGTTTACTGAAAATTTCCAAAGTTTTTGAAATTGTTATAAAACACAACCAAGCACACTGAAGCTGATCATGAGACACACATACACAAAATCTTACTTTTTTCTAGGTAGATATGTATAGGAAAAAGGAATAGCTACAAGCCTTTGCCTTTGGTTTAGGCTCTAGGTATTAGGCTCCTACATACACATTGTCTCATTAAGTACCATCCAGAAAAAAAAATTACCCTTAGAAATCAAGACCAACTGGGCAGGTGACACTGACCTATTAATACCATCCTAGCCCATCATCTATCAAGGCCACATAAGGATTAGCAAGCTCTTTGTGGAAAGTACTTTCATTTGATCGGCAATTGAATAGGGACCAGAGAAAGAAAAACCAAAGGTTGATTTTGGAAAACTAGTAAAACCTGATGCTTTATTTCACTTCCTTGCAGATAAATATACTCCCTTGGCTATAATTTCACTTGCTTTCTATCATACTTAGCAACCTCACTTCCTTGAGGTCATCCCACTCATGACTGACAGCCCAGATCCTGTGGTCTCTTCCTGTGGCTCTGTTGTTTTGATGAGGAGCTAGCTGAAGCCTAACTTGTATATTCCTATTGAGAACTTGTGCTTGATGGTCATCAACCACTTGAGGTAGGTAGTCCCTCCTCATTGGGTAGAAGAGGAAACCTGGTCTCAGGAAAGGCACATCACCTGCCCACCACAGAGCTAAAAGGTGGCAGAGCAACAAATTGAACATAGAGCCTATGAAGGAAATAATCTAGTGGCTCATACAGTGATCCCAAGTTCGGGCTGCAATGTCTGTTTTAAAGATCAGCCCCATCCATACATCTATATAGATGTTTGAGTTATAAACACGACAGCTGGACACTAAGAGGAATTGCATCTCCATGACCTAAACCTGAGTTAATAATAACAGTAGAGATTGCCTATTAACTCACTCCCTTTCAATGCTCAGCAGCTTTTGCCCCTAGACTGTATGGAACACGATCTAAAGAGTATGGAGGTCCACCACTCTGACGGTTCCATCCGCAGTCTGTAACGTGCTGCAGATGGCGACTGACATTGCCACACAAGCCACGGGAACATTCGGAGACTTCCTGGGGAGCCACACAAGCCACGGGAACATTCAGAGTCTTCCTGGGGAGCCACTCCGGTATTTTGCCCCTACATGGAAGAGACTGAACACTTTCTGAACCAATCTGACCACATTAGCAGCCCCTCTGCATGTCCCTGGTGTGGTTTGGGAAACAGGAAATAACACAGGCTTTTTTGCGTATTCTTCAAGCATGTGATGGCTTGTTGTCTGGGATGGACTGGTAAGTTGAGATCACAACCGAGAGAGACTGACTCTCAGTCTGAGAGCACCGCACTGCAGACTGTACCCTGCAGCTGCTTCTGGGAAAGGCTCACACACACGGTGTATCTGTAAACTGTGTGTATCTGTAAACCTGCATATTACCCTTTTACAGACCCAGGACCCATCCAGGGTAGATGCCAATTTACAAGCTTTTTTCCCCCATAAATAAGATTCAAAATTCAGATCAATTGATGTTTAAGTTAATAAAAATCTGTGCTTGTCCCTCGAGGGAGGGCTTGGTCCACAGACTCACAAACTGGATGGAGCCCATGGGGCCCAGTTTCCTGCAGAACACACCAATATGTGACAGGCATTGACAACTGGAGGCCACCGATGTAAGCAAGGCGATCTGCCCTGTTCTTGGCCCCTGAGCAGCTGAAGCTCAGCCCTAGAGGAGGTGTAAAGAAAGCCTTGTGGTTCAAGTCCGTCTTGACTCACAGTTTCACGGTCTTATCGTGACTAAAGCCGCTCACCATGTCTGTGGTTTTCTTACATAAATTTTCAATCCAGCTCGTGTTATTATAAAGCATCTTTTCCAGCCCTGATGTTGGGGCTGGATTTTTAGCTCGCATATTTTTTCCAGATGTGATGAGCTCTCCATAGCCCTCTTGGTGAGCAAACGCGTACCCGGATCTTCTGGAGCTTGACCTGCGAGTCTGAGGCCTTCGGCTTCGGATGGGCCTTTCCTTTCTCTGAGCCTTCTGCCACCTGCGGATCTGAGGTGGAAGAGAGCACGGTGAGATGATGAATCCAAACCTTAGACTCCAGACATTCGGCCACTGAGTAAAACCTGAGTATCTGCTGCAAGAAAGCATTCTCCTTCTCTGCAAAAGGAAACTTTAAGCCAAAAAGCCACAATATTCTCAACCCCGAAGATCACACTAGGCAGGGTTTTTTTTACTCCTATCAAGAAAATCGTATGTAAACAAGAAATATTCCAATAAATTTCATTACTGTCTCCATTTCATTGGCCTTCTGGTGAATTTGCAGAAGGTGTTTGTTTGCTTTAGTAGCAGGGCTGGGAAAAGAGCCCAGGATCTTGAGCATACTTTTGTATAGAAATATTATGAATATAGTCCCAATACCTATAGTCTTTCCCCTCTTTTCCCCTCTTACAGTCTGTCTGGGTCCTGCAGTTACTGGATTAGGAGAAAATTGGGAAAATTGGAGTCAGAATTTTCCCCTCTTATAGAAGATCAGCTTATCATGAAATTTTCAGGGTTTTTATTTATTCTGTTTTGGTATGTGTATGTTTGTGTGCTTCTGTGTGTGTGCACACATGCATATATGTGTGTGATGCACGAATATGAATGTGTGGGTGTGTGGACTTTTAAGAACTAAGCCTCTCAGGGACACTATCTAGAGCAGCAGCTCTTCCTGACCCCTCTTCAGGAATATTTTCTGAGTGTCAGGTGTAGGGCTGTGTTGCAGATGCAGATATTGTATCATTGGAGTTGGGCTCCGTATAGAAACTTGCTCTCTGCATTTTGATAAGTGCAGCTCTCTACAGTCGGCTCCACCTGCTGCAAAGAAGTTTCTTTAATGAGGGGCAGGGACTACACTTGTCTGCAAATTTTACAGAATCCTATCCCAGATGAAGAGCTACAGAGAGTCAGTGGCTATGGGAAAGGAAGAATCAGTTTCCTCAGGGACAAGCTCCCATATAGGTTGTCTGGTCTCAAGTGGTCATCTCTAGAAGTGTGTGTTCAGTATCTGCACATGTCTGTACAGGTAACAGTAAACAGACTCAGCACAGTCACAGAAGGAGAAATTATGAATTCGGGAGGGGGAGCACAGAAGGAGTTGGAAGGGGGAAGGGAAAAATGATCTAGATATAATCCTCATATGAAATTTCAAAAGAAATTAAGAATGAAACATCATTTAGGTGGGTTTCCAACGTATCTCCTATCTCCCTGTAAAGGTCAAGTAGAGAAAATGACCAGAGGTTTCGCATGAGTGCTCACTTCTAACTTTCAGGTCTGAAGACGCTCATTAAGCAAATCATGGTAATCATCTTTAACACAAGAAAAATGAGCATCTTCGGGTTGTCCATCATTTTCTCAGTTGGATTTAGCTCAGAACCAACAGGAAAGAACAGACACAAAGGACTCTGCCAATCATTTCACACTTTGCCCCCAGAATGTAAGGGACATCACAGTAAGAAACGGCCACGTTGGAGCTCTCATTATCACTGATCTGGCCCCATTATCTTTCCTCGTGGAATGATGCCAATACGTCTCCCCTCCTCCTCTTCTCCCCATCCTGAGTCCCAGCCTAGCCCAGCATTGCTTTATTTGTCCTCTTTTGCCTAGGAGCCACTGAGCACTATTCTATCTCTGGCCTAGGCTACTTTTTTACCTATGACCACCAAGCGCTATTCTATCTGGTCTAGGCTACTTTCCACACCAGGTTCTTCCTGTTTTCCTTCCAGCTTTGTATTCCCAGTTCACTCCACTGCTGCTGCTCCCTTTTAAAATCTGCTCAACAGGCCAACTCCTCTCATTTTCTAAACCAGTATTTTTTTTCCACCCAAACAATGAGGACCCCTTGCTTGACTTGTTTGGATTCCTTGTATGGTGCCCTTAGCTTGCCCTATATCTTGCCCTTCTCTTAAAGAAATACTACAAAATTATCCCAGTGAACTTTTTTCCCCAGAGTCGGGGGGTAAAAATACTTTAATTCGCCACTCCGTACCCACATTTAGCCTGCTACAGTTCTCTTCGCTGACATTTATGCCTAGGATGCTAGCGTGGGGAGAAGAGATTCCGTCAATTGCATCCTGATGCTGTGGACATATGGGAACATCACTGCTCATTCCTTGTGCACCTGTTCAGACAGAGAAGGACACCATTCACGAGAGCCACCAGCCAGCTTTCAAGCACTCACAGTATGGCAACATACCTGATCACTTAGGCTTGGGTACAAATACATCTTCAGAAATCTGAATGCCACCACCGGCATGACCGAAGCCACTGCGATCAAGAGAACAACAAGCCAGACGAACTTCTGGCTCAAGGAGTGCCATGCGTTTCCTACCATTAGAGAGACATAGACATCCCGGGTATAAAACACTGCATCGTTATAAAATATTTATAATTACATAAATTAATTTACAATTATAGTTAGTGATTATTAATTAAATTCATAATCATATAAACTTAAAGAAAAAAAGCTTTAAAACTATTACAAAACCCTGGGAAACTGCTAGCCCAATCAGGCATCCCCTGTTCCACACTCCATCCCGTTTGACTCAATTCCTTCTTTCAACCTTATTATCTATGATCAGATTAGAACTTCTGATTAATGATTTGAATTCAGGCCCATTGTCAAGCAAGGGCCTCACTGACTGCCTATGTCATAGGGATGCACTGTATCTAGCACAAGGCTAACCTCTGAAATGCTAGGCAACAACCCAGAAAAGCTGCCTCTAAGGGAGCTTGCTATTTCTTCAATGCTCCCTCGGTCATGAGCTAAAGATCTAAGGTGATCCTGGAGGCTTCTGGGTTGACAAAAAGAGTTCTCCATGACCATTGATGCATCTACCCAACATGAGAGATGGCGGGCCGGAGAAATTCACTGCCAAGCCTGAAGCCAACTTCCAGACTTTACACTCATTCTTCACGTATTTATTGTTTGTCTAATCGAGGCAGCAAGGGGTAGACAGGCAGACTTCCCTGGAAGACACCATCTCTGTCCCAGCTCATTTTCTATGGATTTATCATGATTCCTTCAATTGACTGGGTCTTTACCCCCCTCCCACCCATGCACCTATGTTAACACCATTCAAATGGGTTTTGGATATGAGAGCTTGGCTACTGATAGCTATGTCTGCTTTCTTCTGGCTTTGGAGAGTAAATCTGTCTACCAAAGAGCAGTGACTCCGGTTGCTGTAAACCAAGGGCATAAACAAACTTGACCCAATCAATTAGATGTCTTTTTAAGCTCCTTGATGCTCATTACCCACAGGCAATGCTGGGGGGAAAAAAGCTTTTCTTTAAAGCCACTCCCCCCACCACCCATCCTTTGCTGCTAGTTACTAAGGAAAAAAAAACTTTTTTTTTTTTTTAGAAAACCCCAATGTTGATCTAACTTTTGTAAACTTTCATTGGATCTCAGTAATTAATTCATGGAATGGCATGAGCTTAACTAAAAGGAATTAGTCCGTACACAAACTACATTCTCCAGGGAAGCAGTCCCAGTTTCCTTGTTAGAGGGGTCTTTAGTATTGGAAATGCACAAAACGTTCAAATCTGGTAACACAGAAGTAAATAAAGTGAGACTTAGAAACAGTTATCAAGTCTTCCTTTCCTAACTGGCCTGTTCCCATGACTAACCAACGTGTTTCTGCATGATTGGAATCTTTCAGTAAACAAAGTATTAGTGTGGTGTATTGAGCAAGATTGTTAGGATGTGAAGAAGTTACTGTACATGTAAGAAGGGACAAAGTTGAAGAACGGTGTCTGCGCACAGCTGAATGGAAATAGAACCCCACCATCAGTGAAGAAGCCCACTTCAGAGTCAATCCTGTGGCACTTCCTGCACAGATCAGTCTCGTGAGAATAGTTCTCTAGGCTTGATGTGGGAAATCCTTCTGTATATGTGTTGCTTTTATTGGTTAATGAATAAAAATATCTGCCTTGGCTGTTGACAGGGTGGAATAGAACCAGGCAGGGAAAACTAAACTGAATGCTGGGAGAAAGACGGCAGAGTCAGAGAGAAGCCATGTAGCCCCACCAGAGACAGACCCGCTGGATGGAACTTTACCCGGTAAGCCACAGCCATGTGGCAATGTGCAAATTAATGGAGATGGATTAGTTTAGGATATAAGAGCAAGCTAGAAATACACTTAAGCTATTGGACGACCAGCGATTTTATTAATACAGTTTCTGTGTGATTATTTCGAGTTCTGGGAAGCCAGGAACAAACAAGCAGTCAGCCTCCTACTACATAGGCTAGGATAATCATAGAATGGATTTGAAGCACTGTGCTGCCTGCTCACAAGACTTGTCTCTGTGCATCATTCCTTCCTAGGTTGTTGAGGTGAACTCCAAAAATCTCTGCCCTTCACTTACCTCTACTAGAGAATTAAAAACTTCTTGGAAAGTATATTAATAGTTCTTGTGTAAAAGTCGGTGACCTTTCCAGAGTCATTTGGAAGTGTGAACTTCAGCACAGGAACACTGGATGTGCCCTCCTTATAGAGTCTCAAGACTTAAAGGAATTTTAAGGGTTCCTTGCTACCCCATCAGACAGACATTCAAATTCCCCCACGGTGCTCCCAAACATAATCATCAGGTTTCTTCATTTCTTGAAGGATAGTATTATTCTGGCTAGTTTTCATGTCATCTTGCACAAGCTAGAGTCATTTGGAAAGAGGGACCCTCAGTTGAGAAAATACCTCCATAAGATTGCCCTATATGCAAGTCTGTAACATTTTCTTAAGTAATGATTGATGTGGGCGGATTCACATTGTGAGTGGTGCCACCCCTGGGCTAGTTATCCTGGATACCATAAAAAAAATCAGATTGAGTCAGGCATGGTAGTGCATACCTTTAACCCCAGCACTTGGGAGACAGAGGCAGGTGAATTTCTGTGAGTTCAAGGCCAACCTGGTCTACAAAGAGAGTTCCAAGACAGCCAGGGCTGTTACATAGAGAAACCCTGTCTCAAAAACAAAACAACATAAAAAACAAAAAGAAGGAAGGAAGGAAAGAAAGAAGGAAGGAAGGAGAAAAAAGAAATGAAGTGCCCAGAAAAGAAAGAAGGAAAAATCAGATTGAAGAAACCATGGAGAGCAAGCCAATAAATTGTTCTCTTCACAGTTCCTCCTGTGTCTGGGCTCCTGCCTTGAGCTTCTGCCCTGACCTCCCTTCATGATAGACTGTGATCAGAACACGTAAGATGAAATAAACCCTATCCTCCCCAAGTTGCTTTTAGTCATGGTATTTATCACAGCAACAGAAACCCTAACTAAGACAAACGATATCATCAGAGTTACATTTCATATGTAGCAACTCATTTGATCTTCAATTCTTTCTATTGAAAATGGGAACAATTAATAACTCAGTTCAAATAAATCCTAAATCATGGAAAAGGTAGAAAATGGGTTCAACATCACTCAATTCGTTAAGTGGTGGAGCTGGTGTTTGAAGCCTGACTATCTATTCAGCCATCTCTTCTGGCCACCTCTGGAAGGATGTTCAGAAATCTACAGAGGGCAGTAAACACCTGCAACATTTCTCTTTTATCTAAATGCTGGTAATGTCTATGGGGGAGCTTTGACAGATATGTTGGTGGTAACCTGGCATAAGGAGAACTGGGCACTTTTTCCTCTTTTCTCTGCGTAACAAATGAACTTTTCACAGGCTGTACAGTTGTCTCAATGCACAAGCTATGCCCCCTGTTTTGTAGGGCACTTTGCATCTGGTCTGTTAGCACCTCTAAGTTGCCCCCGGCAAGGGAAACAGCAGTCTCTTGGGATCCCCTTCAAATCTGAAAGGCTTCAGAGACATGAGTCAACGCCTAGGGAAAAGGTTATTAGCCACTTCTAGCCCCACACAACACAAAAAACAAGTCACAAAGACAAAGAACTTTCAGCATGACCCAGGGCCTCACAATGGTAGGGCAACTTACCGACGAAGGGGAACTGGTGCGGGAAGATTCTAAAGACGCCGTTACTGTGCATGGCCAGTAAAATGGAGAAATAGGTAGCCACACTGCCCCAGATGAAGACATGATTTATCACCGTCCAGTAACTGGTGTCCAAGGCTATCTGCAAATACAATCAAATGCAAAAAGAGGAGTCACTGCACGCAGAAGCTTGCCCCAAGGACTGCTCTGAGACCACCAGGCCAGCTGCACACATCTCCACTTGTGCACACACACCAGGAGACGGACCTGTCGGACAAGCGGCTGGAGCTCAGCTCTATGGGCAACTGCATCTGCCAAGGTTGAAACAGCCTCCAGGAGTGGAACGTTAAGGGTCTTGTTTTTTAACGAGAAATAAGACAATAGAACAATTCTCTAAATTGCTATCAAAATATTTCTATTGGGGAAAATCTTGTAGTGGGAATAACATCTTATGAGCTGTGTGTAAAATTTCATAAGTTATTTTTACACATGTGATTTTTATATGAACATTCCCACTCATTTTTGATAACCCCTGTCTTACATTACTCAAATCACAGCAATGAAAAATCTTTGACTTTTTTGTCATAAAATTTGTGGTGACCAGGGAGTGTGTTCCCAATCCCTTCTTCCCTTCCAGTGTCTTTTGTGGGAATGACAATGTTATTTACACAGCAGAGGCCTCAGGAAATGTGCAGGTAAAAAGAGACTCCTTCTCTGCCTGAAGGGACCATTTCTGCGACATAAATATATTCCTCTGTAGACATGAAAACAGGCTCCCTTCCCACTGCAGTTTGCTGCCCTCTGAAGTATTGTAGCAGTGGGACCCTGGAAGCAGAAGATTTGAATTACAGGATTGTTATACCTGAAGACAGCCCACCCTGCCGTCCACCCTGGTCACAACCTGCTAATTATCTGATGTTTTTGGTTACCAGGACACTAAATCAGAACCACCAATCCTTTTTTCCATCATCTGTCAGTTCATCACTAGCAAAAGGAAATACTCTGGTCCCATGTTACAAGCAGGAAAAGAAATTATAACCCATGTAAAAAAGACCTAGCTAAAAGAACAGGTGTCTCCCATTGAAATGGAACTAATAAATGTGGCAGACAAGGACTATGGCAACAGTTAAGCATTGTGACATCTCCTAAGGGGATAAAATGCAAGCCTGGGGGGGAAACACCACTTCTAATTTTAAAACTTTGAACAGAAAACCCAAACAAGAATCACTACTGATGAAAGCTAAATTTACACCCTGGAGTGAACAAATGCAAACAACGGGGAACGCAAACCAAGAAATGGGAACAATTTGTGGACCTGTAGGTATCAGATCTGTGAGCCCAACATATAACTAACAGGATCTTTGAACAAAGTGCCGATGGAAGATCTGATTGAAGCAACGTACCCTCAGTCAGCAGCAGCCTAGGTTTTCAAACTGAGAGGACTCTTCAAATCCCAGGCAAGTTAGTCGGGGGAGGGGGGAAATCACATTCTGCTGGCGTTAGAGAAATCAAATAAAGACCATAAGCTTTTAGACCAAAAAGGTACTGAGGGGAAAGGATCAGCTGACATCACCCTACCACCGTGGAACCGAGAGATAGAAATGTAGTGGTACAGTTGACAGGGGTTCCGGGTCGGGTAGAAGGAGCTCTCTCAGTGAATAGTTCTATTCTCACCCAACATAGTGTTTAAATACGAAGATAAAGAATATTTAAGCTCAAAATTATACAATCACACAAAATTGATTTCTACAGTTTTTGCCATGTTAGCACCAGTGTGGAACTGTGAATGAATTTTAATTTTTCTCTATACTTTTCTGCTCATTCTATGTGCCCAAGTTGTGTGGCCCCCCTGCAGGGCCTTGTTTTTTTTAAGGCTTCTGAACCTCATGAGAAACCAAACCCCATGCTGTATCCGTTGTTGTCCTAGGCTCGGCACAGGGAACTGTTTCTCAGGCTGTTTGAAAACTAGCCTTAGATGTGTCTGAAGACTGTAGACATAATCTGGAAAAGCAAGTCAGTTTTCATTATTCTTCGCTAATGGTTGGGCACACCCTGGCAAACTCTGTTTATGATAGGACCGGAGAGAGGAAATTTCCTTTTATTATTTCCCCCATTTATTTAATACTCAAGAAATGCTCATGTGACCTGTGACATGAGATCATCTGATTTTAACAGTTCACTTAATAACCAAAACCAAAGTAACACAGAAGTTGTATCACCCACCACATCAGTTCGGTGCTGCAGGTATTCATGGACCAGAATTTTGTATAAACTCAGTTGCACTAGAAAACAAACCAAATCACAACGCAGAAGACCAAGAAGTCCCCTATCAGAGTGTCTCCTTAAAGTGCCATTTGACTAGCACACTGAGACTCCTCACACACGAACAAAGGTGAGTGCACCCACACACAAATGCATCTACACACAAACAGAAGGAACTCCTTGTACTCCCTTAGGGTTATTCCTAGCCTGAAAACTTAACAAGCAGAATCAGCTGATAGTGAACTTCAACATATGTGTAAACCAATCACACCAAGGCAGAGCAGCTTAAGGAACAGGGTTACCTGTACACTGACCACAATGACCAAGGATGTGGCCATGGTAACTGCAAAGGACTGGTAGTCAGCAATGTGTTGCCCGTCTTCTCCAGCCACGTTGTAAAAGGACCCATAGGGAATGAAGAAAAGGGCTAATGAAGTGTAGATTCCATGTGCCACACAGATGAAAAAGATACGCTTGTTGAAAAGTAGATTCAGCTGTCCAGGTTCATAGAGCTGAGGATAGTCCATGCTATTCTGGTCGCTCACATCCTGTAAACAGAGTGCACTTTCAGAGAAGAGTCAGGGAGGCCCTGTATTCCCTAGCCTCAGAAACAGACAAGGTCATTGCAAGCATCCCCTGTTACCTATTACTCACTGGGCTAGAATAAGACATTACCATGTTTTTATCCCAGAAGGACCTACCTACCAGATTACAAATGACCCCTCCTTTGCTATGAAGACATTTCTATCCCCAATAGAAACAGAGGAGAGGGCACCCAAATCTTAAACAGCAGAGGCAAGATTTGTCTGAACTTGAATGCGGATATTTGAACTCCAGTCAAAATTTGTTTTCTACATCCTCTACAGGCTGTTATGGCTGCTGCCATCTTGGAAGGATTGAATGTCCAGGATCCCAGCACATTATGTATAGCCATGGACCATAAGGAAATTACTAACATAATCTGCAGAGGGCTTCAGAGTCAGCATTGGCACTCTGGGCATGAGGTGAGCGGGAACGATGAGAAAAGGGGGGAGATCCATGTGGTGTTCAAAGTGGGAAGGGGGCTGAGACTAAACACTTTGCCCCGAGAGAACTCAGCAGAATAAATGCCGAGGACTCAGGACAATAGAAACAGAGAGCCCCATATTTAGCAGCCACCAAATTCTAGAAAAAACTTAACTGATTTCTCTAAAACTTAATGGACAAATGAATCTATGAAACAGATTCTGCATTTCTGGCTGTCTACAAAAATGATGCTAATAATCACAGTGTGAGTATCAAAACGAAGGGCCAAGACTAAAGGATGGCCAGCATAGAAGACTGGACAAAAACAGAAGCCCAGCCAGGGAATGGTGGCACATGCCTTTAATCCCAGCACTCAGGAGTCAGAGGCAGGCAGATCTCTGAGTTGGAGACCAGTCTGGTATACAGAGCTAGTTCCAAGGCAGCCAAGGCCACACAAAGAAGCCCTCTCTTGAAAAACAAAATAAAAAACAAAAAACAAAGACCATATGTAGAGAAGCAGCAGCCATGGAGCCATGGATGATAAATTCTAGAAGTCTAATACCCCTTCATCCTTGTAGAATGGCCCAGACTGCCAAGAATGGGGTTCCATGAATCCTGACACGTTCTCTTTAAGAAGTCCTCCCTGTAGAAGCTGTCAGATGAGTGTACTTTCTTCTAGAGTGGTGACTAGTACAGTTACAGTCACAAGCTCTGAAACCACACAGTGATGAGCTGTAGGCCTGGTAACAGGTTTTGGCAGTATGTAGTCTTGTTACTTAACCCAAGTCTTGGTTTATTCATGTGTAGAAATGCAAACAGTAATACCTCCCACACAGAAAACCACTGTCATGACTAAGAGATGTTCCTGCAGAGTCCTTGCCCCATACTAAGTGGTCAATAATCTATGCTAATATAAAACGTTGATCAAATGACGGCATTAATAAATGACAATGGTAGTAGAATGTAGCGGCCCAAACTCAAGTGACCTTGGGATGGTCTTAGTTCTGCCACTTATCGGCTGGTCGGTCTGTGGCTTAAACCCCTGGGCTTGTTCCTATCACAAAATGAGTGACATCTGAGATGATCCCTGTGGCCTTCTGGCCCAGCAACCATGACTCTGCCATCAGCTTAAGGGCCAGCACAGACAAACCAAGAGGAGAGGAACAGACATTCAAGTTGATGTCAATCAGGAGGCTTATTGTATTTTGTTTTGCTTTGCTTTGCTTTTTTCACATTGCACAATGACTGTTTTGGTTTTTTTTTGTTGTTGTTGCTTTCTTCCCAGAACTGCTTTATTTTTACTATTTGAGTCCACATTGTGGGCAGCTACAAAGCACCAAGAAAAGAAACAGTTGTGAACACCAGCACTTGGAAGAGCGTGTGCTTAATCCTTTACATCTAAGGTCTTTTGAAGTTCAGTACTTTGTGCGGATGCCCTTTTTATATATGGACAGAGACTCAGAACCAACTACAAAGCAGACAGAATGGGAGAAGGGAGTGACCTCACAGTGCGAAGATGTACATTGTGCAATAGATAGCTTTGGGCCAGAAAACGAAGTCTAGTAAACAGGTCTAATAACAGATTGGAGAAAATCTGGTCTCAAAAATACTTCAAAAAATTTTTAAAGTAATACACTTTAATTGTGCCATGGAAACTCTACTGGCTAGGTTTCTACTTCCCCACAGGCAGCCAGACTTCCTTCCTTGCCAGGAAGCATGTTCCAAACCAGAGTAGGCTATGAAGCACCATTCTGGTAATTGGTTTCTCCCCGCTCTCCCGTCTCACACACAAAAACACTGAATAAAGTCTGTGTTCTTTCTCTCCAAGACTGAGGGCTTGTGTGTGCTCACCTCTCTTAGATGTGCCAGTCAGTGCCCTGGGGTTGCTCTGTACTGGCCATGGAGGCCTCCCTGTACATGCTGTATTTTATGCAATGCCCCTGCTGCCCCATTACTTCACTTTTCCTTAGCCCTGCATGGCTCTCTCCAAACCCCCAGAGGTTAACACAGCACTTCCCAGCATGTGGTCTCAGAGGCGCTAATTCTGAGACATCTTAATGCATGAAGCCAGAGCAACAGGTTCCCAAAGCGACCTGAAGGGAAGAACCCTCCAGAATAAGCTTTGTTAGGAGAGAGAGCCCTGTTAACTATAAAGGGAGGGGGAAACGATGGGGCTTGAAGTGGAAGAGCATTAGGACACATAGACGCTACGAGGTCCCAAAGAAATCCAGGACAAGGCTCACTCAGTACCTGTGGCTCCTCCCAGAACTTCTCACCTTGCCGCCAACCTTAAAATTCTCCAGCCCAAGGACTTTGTTTCCTTTCTCGTGGCTTCTCATTCCTATATAAACCCGCCATTCAGCCATGTGCTCTCTTGGTCCATTTGCCCTCACTCCTCCTCTCTCTCTCTCTCTCTCTCTCTCTCTCTCTCTCTCCTTTTCCTCTCTCACCTCCCACCCCCACTCTCACGGCCCAGGTCAGTCTGGACTCTTTCATATGCCTCTGTCTGACCTCTCCCTCATATCTACAATAAAATCCTTCTCCTCAACCATACCTTGGAGTGGTCATGGCCTCGTTTTCACTCAGCCACCATGTCTAACATGATGGGAAGCCAAAGAGAAGCCTTCGAGGCTCCTGAACAAAGGAGATTTATAGACTTTCAAAGGGAAGGCAGGAATTTCCATACCACATTGTCTGGGAGGCAGACATCACAGCTTCAAGTTTCCTTTGTCTTGGGCAGCAGAGGAGGAAAGGCAGCCAAGTGTGTGTGCTCTAAGTGTCACTGAAGCGTCTTGTCGACTCTTTGACAGACTGTGGGGTTGTTGTGACCCGGTGAGGGGTGGAGAAAGCTAAGGAATCTGTGTGCTAACATTTAATGGAAAAACGGGGGAGGAAGTAAAGACACAGCTAGATAACAAAGTGAGAGACTTGCGCAATGAAAACCTTTAAAACACCAGAGGAAAAAACTGAAGAAGACCCAGAAGATGGACAAGTCTCCCAGACTCTTGAACCGGTGGACTCAACATTGTAAAAATGGCCATCCTACCAAAATCGACCTAAGGACTCAAGGCAACCCCATCAAAATTAAAATGCAATTCTTCACAGAAACTGCAAAGCATTAGAATTCGTAGGGAAGCAAAAAAGACTCAAGATAGCCAGGACCATCTGAAACAATGAAGACACTGCTGGAAGCATCGCCGTTCCTTAGTTTAATTTAAACCATGGAGCTATGGTGTTAAAACAACATGGTATTGGTATAAAAACCAAGCACATTAATCAATGGAATAAAATGGAAGCCTGAGATATAAGTCCACACATCTAGATCCACCTGATTTGGTTTATAAAGGTGACAAAAATCCACACAAGAGTAAACATAGCATCTTAAACAAATAAGACTTGAGAAATTTGATAGCTACACAGAGAAGAATGAAACTAAAACATGTATCTCACTATGCAAACAAATCAACTCCAAATAGATTAAGGACTCCATAAGTCCTACAGGAAAGAGTAAGGGGTACATGCCAGGACACAGGCTCAGTTAAGGGTCTTCAGAATCTGACCTTGGTCATTCAGGAAATAGAATCAAAAATCAATGAATAGGATCTCATTAAATTAAAATGCTCTTGTTCACCAAAGTAAAAAGAGAAATGAATGGAAGAAAATTCACCAGCTACACATAGGACAGAGGGTTAGTGTCTAGAACAGGGGTTCTCAACCTCTAATGCTGAGACTCCTTAACACAGTTCCTCATGCTATGGTGACCCCCAACCATAAGATTATTTTTGTTGCTACTTTATAACTGTAATTTTGCTATTGTTAAGAATTGTAAGGTAAATATATGTGTTTTCCAATGGTCTTGGGCAACCCCTGTGAAAGAACTCTTTGGCCACCTCCAAAGAGGTTATGATCCACAGGTTGAGACCTGCTGGTCTAGATTATACACACATTTCAAGAAAAAAATAGCACAATTTTAAAATGAGTTATGGGTCTAAGCAGAGACTTCTCACTTGAAAAGTGTAAATGGAAAATAAACATATTTAAAATTTTCAACATCCTTAGCTATCAGAAAATGCAAATCAAAACTACTTTGAGACTCCATATCACCTCAACTAGACTGGCTGTTATCAAGAAAACATGTGATAGCAAATAGTGGTGAGGATGTGGGGACCAGAAACCCTCATTCACTGATAGTGGGCGTGCAAACATGGGCAACAACCATGGAAATAAATAGAGAGGTGCCTTAAAAAGCTACAAATAGATCTACCCTGTGAACCTTGGCAGATATCCAAAGGACATATATCCCACCACAGAAACCCATGCTTATCCATATTCACCACAGTAACTAGGATATGCAAACAGCCTAGATGTCTATCAGGTGATGAGACAATAATAAAAACGTGGTAAACATACTCAGTAGAATTTTATCCAGCTGTACAGGAAATTGAAATTATGAAATTTGCAGGCGAATGGGTAGAACTGGAAAAAAATTATATGGAGTGAGGTAACCCAGACCCAGAAAGACAAAAACAACGTATTCTCACTCATCCATGGAGCCGGCATAGGCCCTTTAGATTTATGTGTTTAACTTGAAGTACCTGCTGAATCCAGGAAATTGGAGAGGGCCCATCATTGATGGGGAAAGAAAGAGCTTAAGGAGGGAGGATAATGAAATACAAGCAATGTGAAGGAAGAAAGCGGAATGATGGGAAGGAAGATCTAGGTGGGGAAGGAATGGCAGGGTAGGATAGAGAAGGGAGCAGGAAGAGGGATAGCTAACGTTAGAATGTTTTCAAAGTCACATAGAAACCTATTCTTTTACAAACTTTCTACACACGAGGCGGGGTAGAGAAGATGTGAAGTTAAGAGGGTCAGTTGGAGTGTTAGGGTAGATCTGGGAAGACTTAGAAGTAGGAGTTGGGGAACAGTGAGTGTAGTCATAATACACTGTGTGTGTTTATCAAAGCTTCAAAATTTTAATTTAAAATATTATATTTTTAAAAAAGATAATCATAGAAATTTGAGAAATGATGGACTTAAATGAAAGAAAAGACTTCATGCATGACTTCTCAGAACCCTGCATCAATACTGTGAGGCGTGAATCCCTAAGGACAGATAAGGCAAACCTGGATGGAGAATGTTTTTGGAGAAACAGCAGGCAGGGGAGGGAACCCAGAAGAACTTGCGCCCCATGTAACACTTCTTTTAAAAACTGCATTCCTGGGGATCTTCCCATGAATCAGCCTTCTACTTAAAAGCTATCTAGCAATAGCTGAAAGATTCAACAGAGAAAGTAGGTAACAAATACAGAAAAAGGAGAAGCACATACCTGGTCAAAAATCCCCATGGCTAAAACAGGCAGTGATGTGTAGACGATGTTAAAAAGAGTGATGAACCACTGGTCATAAACAGTCTGAAAGAAAAAAGCAACACGCCCATGAGAAACACTATCTACAGAGTGAAAATAGGCATTGTCAGGGCTAAGTAACTCAGAGACTGCGGCAAAGACTTGAACTCTTCCCAGGTTTTCCCTCTTTGGGGGGTTGCTGGATTTTTGGAGTGCTGTCTTCTCTAGCTAGGTGTTTTATTTTTGCTTGATTTGTTTCTCATTGTTTTTAAGGAGGGGTCTTGGTCACTAGGTAACCCAGGCTGGCCTCTAACTTGAAGCTATCCTCCTGCCTCTGGCTCCACATGCTGGGATTACAGGCATGCATGACCATGCTCAACTCTTGCTCATCTCGGAAGGGACATCATATCCACCTCATTGTGTGTCAGTGGGGGTGAGCTGTACTAAAGCGTGCAACATACCAAATCAACACACAACACCAGACATATGTGAGGCACCAGACCCTTGTAGTGGGTTACTGTTGCATTCTCCAAGTTTTTAATAGCGATATTCAAAGAATCCACTAAAGTATTTCCAAAGAAACACAGAAATGAGCCTTTTACCCCTACCCTATATTTAAGCCATTTTTGGGTAGTGGCTTATAGCAAAGGGAGCACAAATCCCAGGGTTCACTGCACTGAATGCAAGCAAGACAATAAAATCATCCCTCACATGCACAGAGTAAGGTGCATAAGACAGCCTTGCATGGGGGATCGGAAATGCAGCTCAGTCTATGGAGTACTTGCATGACACACATGGTGCCTTGGATTTAATCTTTGGGACTATATAAGCCAGAGGTAGAAGAAACACAGGCCCACAGTCATAGCACCCATGAGGTGGGAGCAGGGGACTGGCAATTCTAGGTCACCCTCAACTACATAGTGAGTTTGAGCTCAACTTGGCCTAGAAAAGACCCTGTTTCCAAAAACCAAACAAACAAAATCTTTGCATAAGTCCCACTAGTAGAACAGAAATTGAATGCCCATTTTGTTGATGACATAGAGAAGCACAGAGAAAATCTTTAAGAATTTTTTATTATAGGAACATGTAAACATTAAGATACAGATCTCTAGCTCCTAACCAATGACTATCCTACTACCTTTATAATATTCATTCATTTATAATTCAATGTGTATTAAGAAATCGATATACACTAAATACTAGGTTCTGTGTAGTAATAATTCAACATGATCACTCACACAGGAATTTATAGAGAAATCTACATTGTAATGGCAAAGGGAAGAAACAATAAAAGGTCAAATTTTGAAAAAGGAATTGAGTGAGCAGGTGAGCAAGCGAGTGTGCGAGCGAGCATGAATTACAATATAGTAATTACCAGGGAGGAAAGGAGACAGGGATGTGAGAGAGTTATCACTATACAAGGTGATTGAAGATGATCTGAAAAGTGACACTGAAAGAAGGGAGGGAGGGAGTGAGGAAGAGAGGAAAGAAGAGATTGAATAAACAGATTGCTAGCACAGGCACAGTCCCATGATCCAGAGAGATATGGCGAAGCGTACCTTAGGCAAAAAGCATTGAATGTCTCAGAGTTACCAATAAGGGGGACGACAGACATCAAGAGCTAAGGTAGAGCAGCCAGGCATAGTGACGATCCTTTACAACAGCAGCACTTGGGGGGGGGCTGTGGGTGGGGGAGGGGGAGAGCAAGTTTGAGATCAACTGAGGGAACATAGTAAACTACTGTCTCAATAGGTAGGTAGGTAGGTAGATAGATAGATAGATAGATAGATAGATAGATAGATAGATAGATAGATAGATAGATAGGGCCCTGGAGACAAGGTTACTGTGTGATTAACTGGTTGAAAGCATTGGAGAGTTGATACTAAACTGGGAACAGACTGAAGGGTGATGATGCAGCAGCAGCAACCGAGGAGTCTTCAACAGTGCTCCCAATAAAAGGCAGAAGACCCTGGGCCAATCTATCAGACTTTCAATAGATTCTGAAGCACAGCTTCTTTGTGAGGAAGCGCTAATGAATTTGAGAACTTTAGACTGGAATGAGTCAGAGATGCTAAAGTGGGCTGTACTTAGTTACGTAAGTAAGGTGATCCTTTCAATTATGTCCTGGAGATGTAAAACATCTTGAAGAGAAAATACTCTGGTTTCTTTAGATGTTAAATCTGCATTTGAAGTATGCTGTTTCTTAGCAGCATCATTTAATTTTGAAATGAGGACAGATTTGTTAAAGAAAAAGAGAAGTGGGAGCAAATTCGTCCAAGGCCGAACCCCAACCAACAAGGCTCTGTGGCGATCTGCTTCACTAACGCAGACACCGCGGTGCTGGCTACTGGACCTGGAGACATTACTACCACATTCCATGGTGAGAGAAAGGCACCAGAGCATTGGTGTCCTCAACTAGATCTGAAGGGGGAATTGGGTGGGAGAAGGGCTGGCAAAGGACTGAAGAAGTGTGTGAGGCCCTTTCCTGCCCATGGAAACATTCTCTCCAGAAGAGGGGAGGAGGTACATGAAACTCAAGTGGTAAACAGAAGCTTACATGCATGAAAAGGCATAAACTTGGAAGACTCTGGAAGCCCACTGCAACCCAGCTTTATAAAAGGAGAAAACAGCCACAGCAGCAAGAGAAGACTGACCAACTGAGCAGCAAAGAGAGACTTAGAGCACTCATGCCTGCAAGCTGTTCAGAGTGCTCCAGGGTGACAGCTTTCACGAGGTCACCATGTGGCCTTGTGGTGATGCAGATGTTTTGTGCCATCTCTGATCCCTCCTCCCTGTATCTCCTCACCCACGCTCCTGCTAGTAACTCATTGGTTCGCCTAGATGGACATTACTGCAATTGTTATTTTGATCCAGTGTGGGTTCCATTTCACAGGTGAGTGAACACGTGTGCTGTGTCTCCCCAGGAAAACCCTCACACAGCAGAGAGAAACTTTTTTTTTCTTGGTATCTGTGCTGGTTTGTAGACGGAAATTTCTGTCCTGCCTGGTCTGCAGCTGTTCAAACCCAAATAAACACGCAGAGGCTTATATTAATTATAAACTATTTGGCCTATTGCTCAGGCTTATTACTAACTGGCTCTTACAACTCAAATTTACCCATAATTCTTATCTATGTTTAGCCGTGTGGCATGGTATCTTTTCTCAGTATGGCATTCTCATCTTGCTTCCTCTGAGTCTGGCTTGTGATTGTCTCTGCCTTTCCTCTACCCAGAATTTTTCTAGTCTGGTTGCCCCGCTTATACTTTCTGCCTGGCTACTGGTCAATCAGCACTTTATTAAGCCAATATGAGTGACAAATCTTTATAGTGTATAAGAGCATTATCCCACAGCACTGGTTAGTTTTATGTCAATTTAACACAAGCTAGAGTGATTTGGAGAGAGGAAATTGGAGATTCCTTCCTCTCTCCAACAACCCTCATCACCAAATTGTTCCTCAAATTCATGATGTCATCTGTTCAATGGCTACACCCCTACCCAGCCAGTACTCCCTCACTATCCCACTTCCTGCAGCCCCTCAGCTGGGTTACCTGTCCTCTGATTCCAGCCTGCTTAGCTTTGATTGATCCTGAGGAATCAGCTTGGTGTGGGTCTTTTCAGGTGTCTTTCTGAGCTAGCCCACTCCCATCCCTTGTAGTGAATTACACCACTCACCTTAGGGCCCGCTTTCCCAGGTAACGGGCAGCAGCTTGAAGCAGTCTGGAAGCCAACAGTATTCAAAAGCAAAAGAGCCACAGCTGCCTTGCTTCCACAGGCTCATTCCAGGGCTGGATTCCAGGCCACTTGTTAGTACCATGACTCACCACATTTCAGGGCTTTATAACATTGACCTGTAATTGCTTACATGCGGGTTCCAAACCCCATCCTATCAACCTGTCAGCTCCTGGAGACTTACCCATCTAGGAGCCCAAGAACCTAACTCAAAGTCTAGCATGTGACAAGTACAAACAATGTCATAAAAGGGTTTGGTTTGGGGACACAGTGCTTGCCTAACATGAACAAGTCCTTGGGTTTGAGCACCAGCCACAAGCACTGGAAAAAAAAAAAAAAAACAAGCAAACCTCTTTGGAAATGTATATCCCTGTATTTGCTGTGTGTTGCAGACAGAGGAAAGCTGTATAAATTCCTTCAGCCCTCAAAAACATTTGTCTGTTAAAGAAAACACACTGGGAAATAAATAGGAGGTGTCATGCTTTAGTTTTTTAGTTGCTGGTCACCATAATTAGCAGGGACTCACTAGGAAAATCAGGTAGAGGGGTCAAGACTGAACATCAGCCTGGCCCAGGGTTTCCACAGGGCACATCTGGATGGCAAAAACAGAGGAACCCCCCTGCCTTGTGGAAACAGGCTTCGGGCATCAGAACCCATGATGCCACTGGCCTCGAGGTTAGTCCCACTCTTTCCCACCACTTTCCAAAATTTCTCTGTACATTTTCCTGTATTATTTGACAAAACTTTCCCAGCCTTGACAAGATAATTGCTTCCATATTACATGGAAATTTTTTAAGATACACATCTCTGTATCTCCCTGACAATGATAAATCGTCATCAGATAATATCATCTTAAGTGCCCCGTGCCAACACTTACACAGTTTTTCAAATGTGAATCTCCAAAACTGGGCCTCAGCAATTTTTGGAGGGAACAACTCATCTTTATGAAAGCCCCCAAAGGACTGAGTGCTTTTAAAATAAGTTACATTTATTAACAACAACAACACACATACACATGCACGCACGCGCGCATGCGCACACACACGCACGCGCGCGCACACACACACAGACACACTAAACTCAAGGAAAAGCATGTGTGCTCAAACAGTGGGTCAGGGTGATCCAAAGCCAAACTCTGCTAAACCAGAAATCCAGCTGAAAATCTCATCAGGACAGGTTATGCTTATTTATCCCTCAGGGGCAGTTCAGTTGGGGTACTTGTCGGCAGAAGGCAGAGTCAGGGTTCCAGATGATTCTAGAAGGAAGGTGGTTCACCTGAAGAAGCCTGTTTGAACAGAGTCGCCAGAGAAATAAAGGGGCAAGAGTCGCTTTCCTGACCATGCTCACCGCGGATCCCCAGCTCTTGAGGGATTCAAGTTCTTTCTTTGTAAAAATAAAGGTTTACACTCCCTACCTCCAAACTCTGAGGCAGAGCAAAGGGTCTACTTTCAACAGGACATGCTCTTTGGGAGCCATTAAAATGGCTCAGCAGGTAAAAAGTCTTTGCCCGTCTACCTGATAACCTGGGTTAGAGTCCAGAACCAACATGGTGAGAGAGAGAAGAGACTCCTGAAAGTTGTCCTCTGACCTGCACATGTGCTCCATAGTACATGCCCCCCCCACACACACACAATAAATTCTTTAAATAGTACGTATTTTCTTTTATATGTGGATGTTAGTATCTAAACTTGTGATATGTCTGCTACAACCTGAATAAACACAGAAGTTATGTATCTAGTAAGGGACCAAGGGGGAGAAGAGGGCCTTCCAAAGAAGAGAAAACAGAATATAGTGTTATGGAGAGATAAAGAGAAAACTAGAATAGGAGGCTGAAGTGGGGAGATGGGAGAGAAGGGTAAAGGGGGGAACATTGGAAGGGACAGCTAACACTAAAGGTTTTATGAACAATCGTATGGAAACCTATTGCTGTAGAAGTTTGTGGTGCCTTGAATCAGAATGGCCTCCTTTGTTCTTATATTTGAATGCTTGGTCATTAGGGAGTGTCACTCCCTTAGAGGAATCAGTAGGTGTGGTCTTGTTGGAGGAATTGTGTCACTTGGAGTGGGATTTAAGGTTTCAAGGGCCCTAGCCAGGCCCAGTGGCTCTCTCTTCCTGATGCCTGCAGATCCAGACGTAAAGCTCTCAGCTCCTCCTCTAGCATCATGTCTGCCTGTGTGCTGTCTTGCTACGCACCATGCTGACAGTGGACTAAGCCTCTGAAACTGTGAGCAAGTCCCAGCGAAATGATTGCCTTTACAAACGTTGTCATGGTCATGGCACCTCTTCACAACAATGGAACACTAAGACAAGGTTCTGAAAACATATCCATATATGAAAGGAATTTAAATGGTGTTACAGCATAATGGGGGAAAACATCTTATGCCATCAACTAAAATCCCCAGTGCCAGGAAGGGGTTCCATTCTGCCGAGTCATTGTTCAAAAAGGGTGCCATGGACTACCCTCAAGCATTACAAGCTGTTGCCAAAGCTACCGGCTGCTCTTCACAACCTGATGGTAAGGCCCTATTGTTGGAGACAGCATGTACATATAATTGAACAAGAAGACAAGCTGGTGCCCAGCTGAAAGCTTCACCCCTACTAACTAGCACTCACAGTGCTGAAGGTACTCTGCATGCTACTGGAGGAGAAGGGGAATCATTAATGTCACCCAGCTACAAAATCTACAACCTATGAAAGCAACCAACCAGCAAAATACACTGTTGTGGTGTGATAGTGGCACAAATGTTAAGGGAATAAACAACCACTTTTAAAAATTGTATTTATGGCCCATTCCATGTGATGGAACCCATACCTGACACAGCTAAAATGACCAAGAACTTCAGGCTGGTCATGGACCTAGGATAAAACTTACTATTATTACTCTATAACGACTCCTAGAGACACAGTGCTCTCTACCCATAGATCAGAGCATCCCTTGACCCTCTTCAGAGAAGCTTCTTCTCACAGTAGAGAGAAATTAACACAGGGACACCCAACTGAGCAGTGTACAGAGAGTGAGAGACTGTGCAGTCCTCAGTCCTAAATGGGATGTTTTCATCTAACCCCTCCTGTCAAGACTCAGGGCTCTATATAGATGAAGAGGTAGATAGAGTGTAAGAGTCAAAGCAAGTGAATGGCTGCAGAGAAACAGTGTCTTCCGCAGACAACAGCACTGACACACGCGCATGAGTCTTGTGGCAGCATGCGTGAGTCTTGCACAGGCTCAAGACAAAACCCCAACACTGCAAAAGGGAAGTGAACACAATGTCCTACCCCTAACCAAGAGGCAATTGATACCTACTGGGAAAGGAAAAATCCATTTTCTCCAGTGGAGTGTCACTGGGTATATCAACCACAATTCGGGGCAGGCTCCACGCCCAGGAGTAGTTGACCAACATACCAGTAGTGTTTGTTTGTTGTGGGGTTTTTATTTCATTCCAGGGATTGGGGGAGGGAGGCATTTTTGTCTTATTATGTTTTGAAGATTTTCATTTATTTTTTTTTCTGGAAGTTGTTTTGCTTTGCTTTTGAGAGAGAAAAAAACATGAAATTGGGTAGCTAGGGAGGTGGATTCTGAGAAGAGTTGGGGGAGGGGAAATACCAAAATATATTTTATGAAAAAAAATTTAATCAAAAAAAAGTTGATTGAACAAATAAGAGAAACGTGACAATGGAGTGATCTAACAACCGTTTCACATTTCTACAGATAAAAGCGTTCCCCGACTGTAAGCTCCCTGTCAGTGGGAGCCACCATCCTCCACTCCACTGCAGGGTCCCTTGCGGCCATTAGAGTACCCGCACCAAACTAGACCTAAGCTAATGGCTGGTAAGTGAACAAACCTTCAGAGACACAGGAGAGTGTGTATGAGTCTTACTCCTGCCAGGACTGAACAGAAAGGAAACTTTGAAGGTTGGGCCACTTAGGAGAATACTGGCAGGGAGTAAGAAGACCTCAGATAGCCAGCTCTCTTCAAAAGACAGATGATGTTTTGGGAGCTGAGGAAACCTACACAGGTAGCACATGACTTTGGTGGCCAAAACCACCCGGATGGTTTCAATGGAGGCAAGAATGCCCCCCCCAATTCAGAAATTCTCAAGCTCCGTAGACTGGGCAGTGTCTCTTCCAAACATGTTTTCTTTAAATCTGCTTCATTATAACATAATATCCTTAGAAGAGCAGGACTCAGAGAGGAAGCCAAAACATGTCACAAACCTGGAGCCAATCAAGCCCTTCAAGTGAAAAACAGGGAGAAGAGACAGTGATCCTCGTCAGTTTGAGCCCTACTTCTCAGCGCCCCTCATGGTTAGTTCTCAGTACCCCTGAAACAGAGGCTACACACGGGGTGTGGGTTTCAGGGGCTCCAGGATTCTTGCTCTACGCGGCAGCCTGAAGAAAAATTCAATTTCTGTGTTGTGCCAATTTTAGAAAACATTTCTGTACAAATTTATATTAAATGGAATCTAACAAAAAAAAAATACCAGTGCCAGGCATGGAATAGCTCCCTTAGAGTTGTGGGCCAAGGGAGTCAAAAAGACTCAAAAATGATATAGGCAATTGCTCTCACCCTCAGTTGCCTTCCAGAACGTGAAGGTGAGACCCTATTGCTGGAGACACGCTTCAGACACAGGTCTCTCAGGAATCGAACTGGAGCCTCCTCCCTGAGCCCTGGCTCTTTTAGTATCTGAAGGTTCTACATGAGCTGTCAAGGGAGGAGAGCAATTAATAGTCCTAGCCAGCGGTGGAGTCAATGAGTCACAACAATATCCAGATGGCAAGATATACCAAAGGACACAGAAGTGGCATGTAAATATTGGGAGTAACCAGTAACCATATAATTGGACCTAAGAGTTGCTCAATAGGAGGGAATTCGTGCATTCAGGCCTGATATTGCGAAGCTAACCAGCTCCCTGTGGCTGAAGAGGCCATAGACCCTAGAGGAAAACCTATTAGTCCCACTTTACTGAACAGCATAATTCCCAAGTATTTTCAATCCATAGCCTTACACACACACACACACACACACACACACACACACACACGATAAGTGTAGTTCTCACCACTCACCAAAGAGGCTTCTCTCTGCAGCAGTGGAGACCATTGTAGAAACCCACAGCTGGGCAATATGCAATAGCAACTAATTATGGGGTTCCCAGGGCCAGCGGATGTAACAAAACCACTACACCTAAGGCTCAGACCAGGACATCTGCTGTGAGACACACAGTCCTCTATATACGACAGGGAGCTACACCCATAAAAGCTCAACAATATGAAGTCTTAACACCTAAATAAGACTAACTAGCACAATGACAACACCAGCCGACATGCCTCCATGGATGGGGACTCTCACAAGGACACCCCCTAGACGAAGAGTCACAAACAATTACTGGCTGTGGAGAGATGGAAAATCAGTCTTTTCCAAGGATGAGTCCCCTGATAGGTTATTCAATGGTCATTTATAAACAAGTACACATAATAACAGCACTAAATGGACTCAGAAGGGCGTGCGTGCGTGTGCGTGCGTGTGTGTGCGCGCGTGCATGCATGTAACAACAAAAAGAAGAAACAGAGAACCTGAGAGGGAGTCGGAGGGTCATAGCCATTGTTTGAGGGTGAGGAAGAGATGGAAATGATGCAAATTCAGTACTCATAAATGATGTGCCCAAAATGTTCTTAAATCCAAAACAAGAATAAAAGCACATAACTACACAAAGATGATCACAATGGTTACTATAAACTTGATGTATTAATCCTAAAGCCATCATACTAAATTTTCTCAAGGGTTTGACAACAATTGGGAGGAGAATTCAGCAGCAGGCCGCTTGGAAAGCATATGACAGGAAGAATTTCTTCCTTTTACATGAAAGTCACACACCTTTATGTGATCAGACCATGCATCCCTGAAGTGGCCAGATTATTAGGCACTCAGATTTCCACTTGGGCCTGAAAAGCCATGTCCTCCCATGCAAGCTAAAAGAGCCCTGGAATGACCTCAGCTTCTCATACATTTCTTCTTCCCCATGATTGTGTATTAACTTCAATTATAATATTTCTGTTTAGACTTGCTTAGATATCTATTTCCTAATGAGAAAAGTTCTATCTGGGTAGGGAATGTGTCATTCATTATTTTATCTTTTCTACCAAAGATGGTAAGTAAGCATTCTACTAGCAGTTTGTGATATTGAGTGGCTGGAACTAGAAGAGGAAAATGATGACATCTAAATGTCCACAGAATCAGAATAGTTAAAGAATTTATAATAAAACAATAGTTCAGAACATTATAAAGGAAAATAAAATTCTTGAAGAGCATAAATCAGAGAGGTCTCTCAAAATAAAATATGTTTTAACAGGAAAAATACAAAAGACTATAATCACAGTCATAGAGTCAAGACATGGTCAGGTACAAATATTTTTGTAATCTAAAGAACACAGTGAAAAGCATGGGGAAAGACTTTGCAGCATTGAAATGTAAGCCACAATGTTGCTGTATAATATGGGGCTATTCTCTGAGTTAGTGTTAATGAAAAAAGGAACAAACAAATGGTTTCCATGGAAACATCATTCTCAGCATCGTATTTTGCTCTGCCCACTTTATTTCAAATCACCAGAACTAGGATTAATAGCAGTATAATATCAGGTTTTGAAAATGTTACTCTAGAGATATCTATTCCAGAACACCCCAACAAGGGTTCTGTGATGATATCTGTTTTATGGGGCACTATGCATATTGCTGGGGGCAGGCAGATTGGGTACTGGCATAGATAAGACTCTCTGAATAGGACTCTGGAGTCTCCAAAAATAAAGCCAACCATTGATAAATGGGACCCCATGAAATCTAAAGGCTTCTATACAGAAAGAGAAACTGTCAATCACACCAACAAGGGAGTCTACAGAATGGGAGAAATTTGCTAGCTATGCAGCTGACAGAAGGTTAGTATCTAGAATATACATAGAACACAAGAACCTAAACATTAAGAAAACAAACAACCAGTTTTAAGAAAGACTGTAGAACTGGGTAGAGGAGTATCCAATGCAAAGAGCTCATAAATATACTTTTAAATATCCAGTATTCTTAGCCATCATGAAAATGCAAATCATCACCCTAGTAAGAATGACTACCTCCAAGAAAACAAAAGACAAATACTGTGCAGAATTCTCAACACGCTACAAAGAAACTTCCATGTGGCCCATCTGTAACACTCCTGTGCTTACACCTAAAGGACTCTAAACACCGCTACAGAAACGTCTGTACATCCATGTTCATTGCTGCTCTAGTACTGACAGCAAGGAGACTGAATCACCTCAGATGGCCACCAACTAACAAACAGATAATGACACTGTGGGACATACACAGAATGGAATTTTACTCAGCTATGAAGAACAATGAAATCAAGAATTAGCAGGAAAATGAATGGAAGTAGGAAATGTTATACTGAGTAAGGAGGAAACCCTTGCTCAGAAAGACAGACAGTTCGTGTGTCTTCTCATATGCCGATCCTAGCTTCTCGTTTTTATGTACATGTGCTTAGGGCCAAAATCAGGATGGAAGGGGACCTCAAGTATGGATAGGATAGAGTACATGTGTGTGGCGTAAGGGTAGAGGCAGGAATACTGGGAGAGGACAATTCATACAGGATTGGAGGGACAGGTCGGGTGGGGATACCACAAAGGATGTATGAAAAAGCCATAAGGAATACTTTGTAAGTTAATCAAAAATATAAAAATGTTTAAAAGGATTTGTCTTTCCGAATTTGGATCACCTTACTTAATATTCTACTTCCCAGACCTGTTCATTCCCCATGGAAGGAGGAGAACTTGTTGAGAAGAAGTAAGAGATCAGTGGAAGTAAGAGGAGGGCCAAGGAAGAGGAATGGGAAATACAAATGGATAAGACACATCATATACACAATGAAATACCAACATTAACTGTTCTCTACATGTAGATAATAGATGTTTACATCTACATATACATTCATAAACAGAATACTGTATATGAATGTGCTAACTACTTACATGATATCAACATCATCTGTAGATGAACATTAGATGTCAACACAGCTCTGATGTCAGAGGATCAACTACTAATTCTTGATATAAAATATCACATGACCCTCTAAATCCACATCTCTGTACCAATAAATTAGTATAGCTTTTAGACCACATCAAAGAGATTTCTGTGTGTAATGGGTGATGGTTAAAACAGAAACTCACAATCGAACCACGTGCCCAGGGTCTGTGGAGTACCAGGCCATAAATGGGACATCTAGATTACACCCCATCTCCTCAAGGGACCACTGAGGAGAATGAAGCAGAAAGATTATAAGAGCCAGAGGTCAGAACAGGGGAGGAAGATACCAGTGAGATGAGAGACCTATCCCCTCTGGATATGACAGGCCCTGCACGCATGAGCACACAGTGACTATGGTTGCCTGCATGAGACCGACAAAGATCAGGCCAGTCACCATCACAGCCTGCATGGGAGCAGTGCTCATGACCAATTTGCCTAAGGAGCTTTTCATTGTTGATGGCTGATGGTGGAGGAAAACTCAGTTTTCTTGAAGGCTGCAGTCCCTGGAAGGTTGACCATGTGCCAGTGAATGATCACATGCCTATGAGTTTATGGGCAGCACAAATTGGACTTGGCAGGTGGTAATTTTTTAAGACATAAAATTGGGCAGGGGTGGAGTTGAAGGAATCTGGAAGGAGTTGGGGTGAGGTGGGTGCAGTATGATCAAACATATTGTAGGCATATGTGAAAATTTTAAAGCATAAAAAAATCGTTTAAAAACTCTTTATTGAGCTTACCTGTTATCATACCAAAACATTTCAATAAAAGCTAAGAGATATGTGGGAAATAGTAATTAGTTATTCTATAAATAAGAAAAATTCCAGCTACAATTTTTTATGTGGGTTGGGTTCAAAGCCCATCAACCCTCAGTATTCTAATGAATACCCTGTCCTGGGCCACGTTTATCAAAGTGCCTTTTCTCTATTAGTAAAATAGTGTGAAGAAGAGTGGGTGTCTGTCACCTGTGGGAGAAAACTCAGGGTGCTTTGTACTCACCTGTGCCGAGAAACCACAGAAGAAGGCAAACCAGAAATGCACGAGGGTGAACGCGAAGTTCTTGTAGAAGAAGTAGCATAAAAACTTGCACATCCTGTAGTAGGACCACCTCCCATGAACAAGAAGCAGCCGTTGGAGATACTTAAACTGAGCCAAAGCGTAGTCGCTGGCTAAGACTGCTTGCAGGCCTTCCTGACCGCTAATGCCAATGCCAATGTGAGCACCTATGAGGGAAAAGAGGAGCTTTATTGCCAAACAAAATGGCAGTATCTTTAAGGAGCTTGTTCCTCTTTTATGTTAGTCATTTATTGTAACTGAATAGCTTCAATAATTATTATAGTTTTCACATCTGTCATGCATTAGTCACATAGTTAAGTATCAATCCTAGTTTTACATAAGAGAAAACTGGGCCAGGAAAAGTTTGGAAATTTGCACCTTACACAGGCACAGAACTAAGATGGGATCAACCCAGCTGCCTAGAATGCAGATCTGGCTACTTTCACCTGCTCTGATGAGGTTTTCCCTCATCTTCAAACAGTAGAAGGCAAGAAATGTGCAAATGATTTCACTGAAGAGAAGTATCTTAGGAATCCTAATAACTGTGGATGTGCTGGGCCCAGAGAGTATCATTTATGAAAGAACCATGGTAAAGTTAAATTAATGCACATTTCAATGACGTATTATCACATGCTGAAACAGGACTCCAAACATGTAGTGTGCCTCATTGAGAATATACCCCCTTACTTTTAATCATGCTGACGTCATTGGCCCCATCGCCGATAGCCAAAGTTACAGCGTTCCTGTGCTTTTTGACCAGCTCCACTACTTGGGCTTTCTGGAGTGGGGTGACTCTGCAGCAAACCACAGCCTTACACATGCAGGCGAGTTCCAAAAGATCATTCTCCACATCACTTTCTAGAGCATGGGCCTGTATCATCAAAACACACAGAAATGAACAGCAACAAAGCATATGACCATTGTCAAAGCAAATGTCTTGGTTCTTAGCTGACTTCAGCTAATTTCAGAACCATCTCATTACCTTGTCAAGTCAGAACCACAAAAGCAGTAACAAGAATAAAGGCGTGAATATTGAGCCAACAGTAAGTCTCAAGGAGATTTAACATAGAAATAAGAGACATGTCCTTCGTCTGTCTCTTTGACATGCTACCCTGCTATCTTGGCAAGATATAGCTATAATAGATGTTGGGAAAGTTCCAGGAGCCACTGCAATCAATAGAAGCAACAGAGAAAACCCACACACATCTCATCTGTTTTAAATGACCTGCAAACCATGGTGACTTCTACATTTTGGGCTGCTAGTCTCCTTTGTATTGTCTTGTACAGTTACTGTCTGTCAATGCCAGTGTGCAGAATGAAAAGAACATGATGGGAGGTTGGCCCTGAAATGCACTGTGGGTGAAATCAGAAGCCTGAACAATGGGCTGACAGACAACCTGTGCTTCAGCCAAGGTTCCCCAACCATTTCTATCTTTGCTCCATATACCAAGAGCTTTTCTATGCTCTAAGACACTACTGAGAAGAAGAGCAGAGTTCTCTCCATGGAACTGGACAATTACCTTTCTAGAAACATTTTATTTTGCACTTTATAATAGACACATTCAAAGGAAACAAGAATCTATTTTAACCACAGAGACAGCTGCTCTGAGGTAGTAGACACTCGCGGACTCTGAACTAACAGCTGGGGAATCTGCATGGGAGCAAACTAGGCCCTCTGAATATGGGTGACAGTTATGTGACTTGATCTGTTGTGGGAGGGGCCTGGCAATGGGACCAGGACATATCCTGGGTGCGTGAACTGGTTATTTAAAGCCCATTCCCGATGGTGGGATACCTTCCTCAACCTTGATACAGGGGATGGGGCTTGGTTTTGCCTCAACTTGGTACCGCAGACTTTGTTGACTCCCCAAAGGAGGCCTTAGCCACCTCTGAGGAATGGATGGGGGAGAGTGGGATGGGAGGAGGTGGGAGAAGGCAAGAGAAGGGAAGGGAAACTGGGATTGTATGTAAAATGAAAAAAAAAGGAATCTATTCTTAAGTAATAGATATTTGAGTAACCTGAGCAAATCCTTAGCAAGCAGAGCTCCTGAAGAGCATCTATCTTAGCTCTTTATTTCAACCGAGAGGAAGACAGGGCAGGTGAATATCACCTGAGAGCCCACATCCCCATGCTGGCTTCCTCAACCCCAAAGAACAGTCAAAGCATACATAACCTATTAGGGATCCTGTCCTACTGTGTTGGCTGGCTGGGTCATTCAGCTCTAGATCTTAGCAGACAGACATAACTTTCAGTTGGTGTTCATCTGTGCAAGGGAAAAGTTCATGTCATCTGGACCAGCTTTCGACTGAGCTTGGCCTGCAGCTGAGCTCTGTAACTTTCCATGGTGTGGAAGGCAACACATTGCTGTGTCTGGGATCCAGCTGGATAGAGCTTAGAGCAGGCAGATGGTCACAAGGGGGAATCTAATAGACTCGCCTCCAACTTCTTTTGTCCACTAAGAAACCGTCTTCAAGAACAAACGTTCATTTTCCAAACTCCAAAGTGAAAAATGAGCATCAAAGCCAAAGAAAGATGTGAGATTAAGTTCTTTGTACATATAAACGATAATTTCACTAGACTGCAGCCGGGGCTTTTGTATTCTAATTAGAGACTCGGAGGAGCCGTTTGAGTTTCATTCGGGGCTTGGAACCTGAACTGCGTAAAAAGTACAATGCAAGTTTATTCTATTATGACAAAAAACAGATTTCCTAATCAAATCAAATTGTTTGGCTTTGCTGTAGAATGTTGCTATTTAGAAAAAAAAAATCACCAGAGGTATCTTAATGGCAATGATTTGGTGTGGTAATTCTATGAAGGTCAGGTTATGACTCGCAAATCACAAACATTAGCAAGAGCAGTAACTGGAACCCATCCATCCAGTTGCATTATTTCAATTAAGTGACACTGAGCTGTGACATTCCCCCTTACAAAAGCACTTAAACAATTCTCCTAAGTGACTGTTTAGGCAAAACTCATAGATTCGCTGTGAACTGTTGCTCCAGCGCCTCACATCCAGTGTGATCATCCAAACAATGTATGAAATGCACCCTAGAAGTCTTCCCTTTCGTAAACAGGATATCCTGTGCACGCCCTGTTTCTTGTAGTGTCATTTGTTTGAAAAACACAAAAGGAGTTCTCATTATGACAGCACAAAAGAGATGATTATTGGGGCAAAGAAAAAGAAAGGACAATAGCCTCAGGCAAACTCACCAAACTGTGCCCGTTTATGACTAAGGCATATTCTCCTGTTACTGCTTCTTCGGCACCCGAGTCCAACTCCAACTGCTGCTTACTTTCATTAAGTACGTGTCCATTGGAAAAACTCGTGTTTTGTCCAAACAAATTTTCCTTGGCTTTCCTTAAAGAATAGGAGAATTAAAAAGGCATAACAAAGTACACAGTGCCCATCTATATAACTGTACCAGAAGGCTGGCCTAGAACTTAATTCATTCCATCACTATTCAGACAGAAATAGGCCCAAGAATTAGGTCCACCAAACAAGCTGATAGGCAGATAGCAGTACATGTCAAAGAACTGTGTGATGTGTGTGATGTGAGGCACAGGAAATAGACAGGGAAGAATACTGAGCCAAGTGGTGGTGGCGCACACCTTTAATCCTAGCACTCAGGAGGCAGAGGCAGGTGGATCTGTGAGTTCGAGGCCAGCCTGGTCCACAGAGTGAGTTCGAAGACAGTCAAAGCTGTTACACAGAGAAATCTTCTCTTGAAAAGAAGGGGAAAAAAAGAATATTGAAAACAGAATCATCTCAAACATTTTATACTACCCAAAAACTAGTTTTAACTAAGGGATCTTGATAGCTTTGGCGTATAAAGGCTAAGGAACTATTCTCTGGCATACAATGATTTTAAATATGCTAAACAAACTAAAGACAATGAATGATACCTTGCCATCGTACAGCCAGTGCTCTCCTCCCTCCTTCTCTTTCTCTCTCTCTCCTTTTCTGGATTCTTCTCTTTCCCTCCCCCTCCACGCACACACACATGCATGCACTTGTGTATGTGTGCACGCACACATGTGGTGTATGTGGAGTAAGTGTGGGGGGGATAAGTGTGTGCACATGACCATCAATTTGACATACAATGTTAAAAGAAACTGCAAACACCAAAGCCTGAGGGCTGTGGCAAATGGAAATTCCTTACACCTCTCTAGACCTGATCAGCAATAGCTACAGAGTCCTGCACACATCTTCCCCATGTCTCCCGTTTAAGAGGAAGTTTATTTGATGACATAACATCATTAGAAGTGGCATTTTACTGTCCTTTTAAAAAAATGTGATGATGTCTTTAAAGGAAGGGAAATTCCCTCCGAGAAGACCTGTGTGGGACGTGGTTATAAGTAACGGTTCTATTGGTGTAACCACGGGAGCTTCCATCATAGGAATGCCAGCAGATGCAGCACCAGGGTACCCAAGCTGGCCACTGCATGTGAATGTACAATTACATGTACAGATGAATGCCAGGGGAAAAAACAAGAAGCAAGGAAAAAATTAGTAGATGTTTTGACTGACGGCAAAATGAACTGTCTCCCCGAAATCCCACCCAGTGTGGAAAACATTTATTAAAATAGGTTTATATTGAAGTTCCTCTGATAGGAGAGAATGGCCATATTAAAACAAATATTTTGCCTTCGGCTTTTGAGTCGTTTAAAAATGCATCACTAAGAATTTACATTCGAAACTACAAAGGAGACCCAGAAGCCATCAAGACACCTTGTTTCCTGGCTCAACATTGCCTTCTGCTGTCCAGGACCAAAATTGCGGCTCACTTAAAAATCCTGTCCCTCTCCAGGGGTTCCCAAACAGCTAACAGACAGTTCTCAAAAACAAACAAAAGGATGGGTAAAGGTGAGCGTTCTGAGGGAAATGCATGGCGGGAAGGCAGGCCCAAAGGAGGACTGTTGCGAGAGGGAGGTTCAAGCTTCCACAGGACATAAGCAATCCAAGAAATGCTCATCGTGGCCGTGAAAACTGACGGCGCCAGGCGATGAATGGGAGAAACTGGGCACGAGCACTTCTATGACAGTGCTGCAGATCCCACAAGCTGGGTTTTGAGAAGGCACTGAAGCAAAAGCCCATCTCCCAGGGTTCCCTGTGTAGTGAGGCCCTCACCCGCTGTGTAAATGACTCAACCTGTGTCCCCCTTGGAGAATAAAGACATTCCAAAGGAGAGCGTGATATAGGAGGTTTTTCTGTCTGTGTTGCTTTCATTGGTTGAATAAAGAAACTGCCTTGGCCTTTTGATAGGGCAGCACTTAGGTGGGCGGAGTAGACAGAACAGAATGCTGGGAAGAAGGATAGTGTGGCAGACGCCATGAAACTCCTGCCTGAGACTGACGCTGGTTAGAATCTTTCCCGGTATGGCACGACCTCATGGTGTTACACAGATTGGTAGAAATGGGTTAGATCAGGATATGAGAGTTGACCAAGAAGAGGCTAAATATAATGGGCCAGGCAGTAATTTAATTAACGCAATTTTCTGTGTGGTTATTTCGGGGATTAAGCTAGCTGTGTGGAGGGACACAGCCTGCTCGCCTCATCACAACAAGAGTGAGGTTCGTGACCACACTAGTTGAGATTCTATTTACTTCGTTTCCCCCAACAGTGTCTTTCTAACAGATGACACAAACCCTCTTCTAGGCAGAAAAGGGACAATTTTTACACTCTGCTAAAATTGCTAATGCTCCCTCTTCCCAGACCTTGACTCCCTGCCAGACTGGATGCGCATGCTGTCAGACCTAGGTGGGTGTGCATAGCTGTTATTTCTTTTACTTCCTGGAACCCAGTTCTCCAAATACAAGCTTGTTCTCACAAAAGCATTATTAGGAGAGGGGAAGCTGCTCAATGAAGATGTGCATTGTCTAGGCATCACACATACTGTTTAACAAACAGAGGCAGAAACAAAAGACTGCCTTGCTTCTGAGGCTCTGTAATGAGGGGCAGTTTAGTACAATGCTGGAGTGCAGGAGGTGAGCTAGCTGCAGCCCACAGCACCAGAGGCACAGTTCAGCAGACTGAGGCCTGTACTAGAGCCTGCCTTCTACCTACGGGAGGAAAGGAGTGGGAGAAACAAGCCATTTTGTCAGCCCTTTGCTGGCCCTCTAGATCCAAGAATTAAAAAGATCTGTTAGGAAATAGATTTAAATTATGACATTGTGTTTAAAGGGAAGGAATTTGGACTTCAGTACAAAGGCCAGTGCTTTGTGCTTGGATATGCCTCCGGCAGATTAGCTATCTGACTTTTGGCCACTTGATTAGTCCATGGCAGGCCCAGGAATTGGTTACCACAACAAATGGCTTTACACATACAGTCAGCCACAAGCTATCTCTAGGATGGAGTAAGATACAATGACAGAAGCAGGCAATTAGAGACCACACAACACTACCCCTACCAACAATGGAGGCAGGGAGAAGGTGAATTAAGTTTTTAGTGCAAGCTTTGGCTTTATCATCCCTCACTACCCCCAAAGACCTATAAAGACACTGGTCCATTATCAGAGAGTGGGAATTGGCCTAGACAGGGGCGTGAACCCCTGAAAACAGGCTACATGCATGCTATGTAACTTGAAAATTATACATCCATACTGACAAAATCTGAACATATTTGACAGGCTTAACTGCAAGCACTTAAGTAGTTTCCCTCATTGACTCCTATCCCCCAGGCCCTACTCTTTGACACTTTTTTTTTTTAACATGGACTTTCACTGAACTTAAAAACATAACACAAGAACCCAGAATGGCACAAATTTATGATTTTAATATTTCATTCCCAAAGCTATGGGCTCGGATATATAAATCACCAAAGATTAAGAACACAGCAGAGATTTCCACACAATAGCTCTCCTTAGGTGCTCGCTTCCCTCAGTTTCCATAGACAGCAAAGGCATTCTGGAAATGTATTCATTCTGCCAGGGAATTTTCTCTTACACATTGCCGCCATGTTAGACTCAAAGCATGAAGGCGCCTCCAAGTCTGGGCTGAAATTAGCGTTGCCAGCCTTGTCAATGAGCCTCATGGGATGTGAGATGCAACACCTAACTGTAAATGTTTTCCTTTGAATAGTTTTCTTCTCATTAAAAATAAGCATGTTTTTAGGTTTTTAATCAGTTGTAAAACTTCGCACAAATTCTACTATTTGTGATAACATAATCAAGAAAATAAGCTTGATGCCTAATTCTATTACTTAGAAAGAACCATGGCATGTATTGTCCAGGGCTTGATAGATAGTTAGGTGGGTAGATGTATAGTAGTGTGTGTGTTTTCAACATTTATCATTCTATGCATGTTTTATAATTTCATTTTTCACTTAAATATGTCACCTATCTTCCAAAGTCAATAAAATCAAAATCATTTTTGTTGAATATTTTTATTCCATTACTGGCAAATATCACAGTATTTAACAAAATTCTCCACAACTATGTCTATGAGCTATTTTTAATTATTTATTATCATACCCAATGCAGCAATAAATATTTCCTCAGCTACATATTCATACATTTGTTCATTGTTTCCTTAGAAGAAATTCCTAGAGCAGGGATCACTGAGTCAAAAGCATGCGTGTTTGTATTTCTGAAGTACATTGCTAGTTTCCTCTTATAGAGAATTCTACCATTCGAGGGTCCCAGCAACGGCACATGAATAACACACATTCCCCCACACTTCTTCCACAGAATAACAGCTATGACATCTAAGTAGTCAACTAGTTGTAGTTGGATAAAATCTTGAGGTATTAACTCAGCTGCTTCTCTAACTAGTCCCATGAACTTAGGGGCCTTCTCTTTACTAGGGGACACATCTTGCCTGGGAAGGGAACCAAACACAAAAAGAGGGAGTCCGTTTCTTGGTTTTTGAGCTCCAAAATAGACCCTTGAAAAGCATAGTATCACTATCACTCTGAATCCTAGCTGCCAGCAATGTTGCTAACTAAGTATTTTTGAGAGGAAAAGAGTAAGGTTTCTTCAAGTCTCAAAAGATGAGTTCCTGCTGTCTTCAGGAACAGAGTAGAAGGCAAATCTCCCATAATAACAAGTGGCTAAATGAAGGCTTTGCCATGTCTGTAAGAGAGTCTCTTGACACATGGTCAATGTGGGAAGGCCCAGTTCGTGGTGGATCCGGGGTATAGGAAAGCCCACTGAGGGTTACTAGCAAGCCAGTAAGCAGCATCCTCTGCGGCTTCCTCTTTCAGGTCTCTGCTTTCAGATGCCTCCCTTGAGTTCCTGCCTTGACTTCCCCCCACTGATAGACTGTTTGCTGGAAGTGTAATATAAAATAAACCCTTTCTTCCCCAAATTGTTTTTCAAGAGATTCAATAAAATGTAACTTCTTTGGAGGCATTATTTACCACTTCAAACATAGTCTAACAGAAAATAAATAGTCTCCTATGCTCGGACACAGCCAACTCTGCCCGCTGCCTTCCATTCCTGGAGATTCATACTGATGCTAATATTTTGTTTTGGAGGCTTTTGTTGCTAGTTTGTTATTTTTAGATTTCCAAAAGAAATGGGAAAGTCATCATTAACTGCTGCTTTGGGGTTTTTTTTTTTCCTCTTAGCCTCTGTGCAAATTCAATGCCCATGCCTTAAGCTTTGCTGTTTTAAAAATGTCTTCATGAAATCATTTTCTCTAAAATAAGTGCATACATTTTAAAATTGTGCCTCAAAATAAATCCTGACAATGTAACTTTTGAAATTTTAGGTTTACTTGTGCAGGTTAGTTGCAAAAAAAGAAAGTGATTTTAATTTTAATAATAAAAGTGCAAATCAACTAACTATACCAGGAAATAAATGGGAAGGAAAATCTTTTGATTAATTGGTTTTACAATTTGTATAAAAACACCCCAGAAATGTATATACATATGTATATGATCATAAGTGACAGTTTTCCTTAAATTAATATTTTAATTAGCCTTCCAAGTATTACTATTTCCCCCAGAGACTCCATGAATTCTGTCATAAAAAATGACATCAAAAATTATCAAAAATCATTAGCTCCAATAAAAATATATCAGTAATAATTAATGAAATTTTCTATTTTTATCTGACAAAGACATGTGTGGCCTCCTGTCAGAACTTCTCAACAGCACACAAGAGTCCTTTTCTACGTGGGGTCACACAGAAACAACAGCAGATTCAATCTACAGGTATCAGTTGGTGAAATGCCATCTGAGACTCCCTTCCCTACCCAGCAAGCTTTAGTCAGAGAAGCTGTGGTAGCCGCAAGCAAAGCTGTTACAAGCCAGCCTTTTTCAAATTTAGAGGAAAAAAATTATGTAGATTTTTAATGTTTTTGTCCAAATGACGTGGCAGGAAATAAATATAATGAACAGAGAGATATTAAGAAGTATTAGTTCTCCAAAATTAATATTTCTGTACTCGTAAGTCCAGTGGCAGCCAGCACTCTTGTGTTTTCTAGCTCTAGGTGGCAGCTGTACAAGCAGCAAAGCATTGGCTTCTTGTACAGAGTGCTCAGCAGTCTGGGCCGAGCACTCGCTCTTCTGACCATACGGCATCTCCTCCTGCGTTCTCCAAAGTTATCTTATCACACTCAGGTGCCTACTAAACACTAATTCCACTACTCTATACCTCAGAAACATGACTCAAAAGGTGGAAGGAAGCCAGGTAACTGGTATTTTTAAAACACGTCTTCCGTGACATTGTTATTCATTGTTACTTAATATCGTCCAGGCTTTTGCTAACAAACAATTTTAAAGAACAACATACACAACTTGAGATTCTTTCCTTACAACACATGGGAAATGTAGGCGTCCTGAAGACGATGGCTCATTGCCAGTGTCAGCTTCATCCTAGCTTTTGTGACTAGCGTGAATGAGACTGAAGGAAGCTTGCAGGAACACCCGCACTAAGAGGGAGCGCTGAGGACGGCAGCATACAAATGTCTGCTTTCCCAAATGCCTGACGGTCCTTTTCCCTTCCCAGACTTACTTTCTCCCTTTCCTTCAACACACACCTGAGTTCTTGTCGCACTTCCAGAGCTGTGTTCCCCGTTACCACAAACACGGCATCCATGGCGTCCGTCAGCACATTGCAGGCATAACCAATATTAATGGCAGTTTCTGGTACAAAGAAAGATCACCACTTGTTACACAAAGTTTTGAAGCTGTGACTGTGTTCCCAGAGCCTATCAGACCCACTGATGTTAGCAAACACACAGTGCAGAAGAGGTCTAAGACCTGACGCCCAGAACCAAAGTCATCCCTCACAAAGCCGTTGGAGGGTTAAGAACATCTATAAATCCATGACATCTCATTTGATTTTCAAAACTACCTTTAGATTCTCAGATCAATACTCACTTGTATATCCTAAGCTCCTGTGATATAATAAAGAAAAAACATAAACCTTTCTTTACCAGAAACTATAAATAATTTTGAGTGCCAAAATGCTAAACTTGGCTAATATTCAATTCTAATATGATAGGCTTAATAATTGAAGACAAATGCATGAAAAATTTTGTAGTTTTCCTGCTAAATGTAGAAAAATGGAATTTACTAATCAGTTCAAGAACCACCCAGAACTGCTCTGCCAGAGACCTGGAGAATTAGACAGTAATTTCTGTTCTAACTTTATAATCTTTTATCGAAAAATACAGAATCATGAAACACTAGCTAGTTCTATAAAATCGTTAGTCTTGTCCTAAAACAAAAAAGACAAATAATGAAATCTCGGTATATCTTTTATATAAAGAAATCAGATAAATAATAGCAAATGCATTGGTACTTGTAATAATTGAATAGTTGAGCCCATAGAGACTCACCAACTGCAGCAGTCTCACATAGCCAACATCCAATGAGCACCACAGGCTTCAGCTCTCTACTATTTAATTTTGTAATTATAGTTTAGGTAGAAAAACAGAGCGATAAGCCTGGTGGAATAGGCCTAGAATCCTAGCTATGTGGGAGGCAAAGGCAGGGAGGGTCACAAGTTCAAGGCTAGCCTGGACAATTTAATGAGAACCTGTCTCAAAACAGAAAGGATGGGATATTCAGCAGAGTGGAAGAGTGTTTCCTAACATGTGTGAATCCCTGGGTTAAATCAATAGCACTGCAAAGAGACAGACAGGCAGATAGTAGGAATATAGGCATGTATATATAGTTACATAGAGAATCAATTTATCTCAAATGTAAGACTCTAAATGCTCTATAAGGTATTTAACAAGATGGATAGATATAGCCTTTAAAATAGGCACATGCTAGTTAACTGAATATTTTCTGTTTTCTAAAGATTGGGCATAAAATTTTAAGCTTTCATTGTTAGCAACAGATTAAAAACTTATTAAGCTATTTTTCTTTCTTAAGAAAACAACACTCGCTGGGCAGTGGTGGCACACGCTTTAATCCCAGTACTCGGGAGGCACAGGCAGACGGATCTCTGTGAGTTTGAGGCCAGCCTGGTCTACTAGAGCTAGCTCCAGGACAGGCTCCAAAGCCACAGAGAAACCCTGTCTCGAAAAACCAAAAATAAAAAAAAGAAAAGAAAACAACACTCAATTCTGTCCCCCGGGACCCTTCCCCCTGCCCAGGCCATCCCAGCTCCTTACCAGATCTGCTGCTGGGTTCTGCCCCCAACCTCAACCCTAACATTCAGGCACAGGCCACACTGGTCAGAACTGGTAAGTGACCATCCTGCCAACAAATTTGACCTACTCTCTCGATTCTATGCCCTGGGATCTCTCCAGTGGCACATGTCACCACTGCTGGGCCCAAGCCCCAACCCCAGCAGACTTCCCCAACTCAGGGGCAGGTCACACAGGTTAGAACAGGCAAAAGTCACACCAGTTTACCTAGACTCCAGCTGCTCAGGCGCAAGTCACACCAATCAGAACAACAGAGACCCTCTGTTATACCAAAGTCCAAGCTAACCATCAGAAGGACAATTTTCAACTTGGAAAGAGTCTCCCAACTAGACCAGAGATCATGGTCATGCCAGCAGTCAGAAATCCAGGCCATAAAAACTAGAAAAAAAATAGAAGAAACAGAAACCAAAGAACAAAACACCCATCCAACAAAGACAAACTCAGATATTAAAGACTAGAACTAGTCATCCCAAATCCAGATGACCAAACACCAATGTGAAAATACAATCAACTACAGCCAGAGCAATACAGCATCACTAGAGCCCAGCTATCCTATGACAGCAAGACCTGAATATTCCACCACAGACAAAGCACAAGAAAATTACCTTTAAAAAACTTTATGAAGATGATAGAAGTTATTAAAGAGAAAATGAAAAACTTTCTTAAGGAAATCAAGAAAAAGACAACCAAATAATTAGAGGAAATCAACAAATCCCTTAGAGAATGCCAAGAAAGCCAAGAAAAAGAGAACAGATGAAGAAAACTATTCATGACATGAAAATCACAGTAGAAGCAATAAAGAAAACACAAACTGACAAACTGAGGGAATTATGGAAATGGAAAATCTGGGGAGCAAACAGGAACTACAGATGCAAGCGTCACCAACAGAATATAAGAGATGAAAGAGAGAATCTCAGGCATTGAAGATAAAATAGAAGAAATAGATTCATTGATCAAAGAAAATGTTAAATCCAAAAATACCTAACACAAAACATCAAGGAAATTAGTACACCATGAAAAGACCAAACATAAGAATAATAGGAATAGAAAAAGGAGAAGGATCTCAGCACAAAACCCCAGAAAATATATTTAACAAAATCATAGAAGAAAATTACCCTAACCTTGATGTGGGATTCCCCTCTGTGTGCTGTGAATGTGTTTTATTACCAATGGTTAATAAAGAAGCTGCTTTGGGCCTATGGCAGGCAGAATAGAGCAAGGTGGGAATTCCCAGCAGAGATAGAGGAGAAAAGAAGGTGGAGTCAGAGAAATGCCATGTAGCCACTGAAGGAGAAATATGCCTGCCCTCCGGAAACTTATCTGTAAATCACATGCCTCATGGTAAAATATGAAATAATAAGAATGGGTTAATTTAAGATGTAAGAGTTAGTTAATAAGAAGCCTGAGCTACTAGACCAAGCAGTGTTTTAATTAATATAGTTTCTGTGTGATTATTTCTAGTCTGGGCAGCTGGGAAATGAACAAGCAGCCTGTGCCTACATAACCTAAAGAAGGGCATGCCTCCAAAGATAAAGAAGCTTACAGAACACCAAATAGACTGGACCAGAAAAGAAATTCCCTTGTCACATAATAACCAAAACACTAAACATACAGAACAAAGAAAGAATATTAAAAGTTACAAGGGAAAAAGGCCAAGTAACATATAACGGAAGACCTATCAGAATTACACCCAACTTCTCAACAGAGACTATAAAAGCCAGAAGATCTTGAACAGACATTCTGCAGACTCTAAGGGATCACAGATACCAGCCCAAACTACTATGCCTAGCAAAACTTTCAATCACTAAAGATGGAGAAAACAAGATATTTTATATCAAAGCCAAATTTAAGCAATATCAATCCACAAATCCATCCCTATAGAAGGTACTACAAGGAAAACATCAACTCAAAATCCAAAGAAGTGAAATACACACACACACTACCAACAACAAGAATAACAGGAATTAACAATCACTGGTCATTAATACCTTTCAATATCAATGGACTCAATTCACCAATAAAAAGACAGATGCTAATAGAACTAATATGAAAACAGAATTCATCCTTCTGTTGCATTAAAAAAAAAAACCCACGCCTCAACATCAAAGATAGACATTATCCCAGAGTAAAGGGTTGGAAAAAGATTTTCCAATCAAATGGACCTAAAAAAAATTTCACCCAAACACAAAAGAATATACCTTCTCAGTACTTCATGGGACCTTCTCCAAAACTGACCATATACTCATTCACAAAGGAAATCTCAACAGATATAAGAAAATTGAAATTACCCCCTGTATCCTATCAGACTACCATGAATTAAAGCTGGATATCAACAACAGAAACAACAAAAAGCCTACAAACTCATGGAAACTGAACAACTCTCTATTGAATTACTACTGGGTCAAGGAAGAAATAAAGAAAGAAATTAAAGATTTTCTACAATTCAATGAAAATTAATGCACAACATACCCGGACTTAAGGGATACAATGGAAAAAGTGCTAAGAAGAAAACTCATAGCACTGTCTGCATAAAGTAATTAGAGAATTATCATACAAGAGACTTAACAGTACACCTGAAAGCTCTAGAACATAAAGAAGCAGACATACCCAAGAGGAGTAGGTGATAGAAAATTATCAAACTCAGGACTAAAATCAATAAAATAGAAACAAAGAGAATAACACAAAGAATCAATAAAACAAAGAGTTGGTTCTTTGAGAAAATCAACAAGGTAGGCAAACCCTTATCAACACTAACTAAAAGGCAAAGAGAGAACATGCAAATTAATAAAATCAGAAATGAAAAGGGAGACTTAACAAAAGACACTGAGAAAATCCAAAGAATCATTGGGTCATACTTCAAAAACCTGTACTCCACAAAATTGGAAAATCTAAAAGAAATGAACAATTTGCTCAATAGATACCACCAACCAAAATTAAATCAAGATCAGATAAACAATTTAAATAAACCCATAAACCCCAATAGAAGCAGTCATAAAAGTCTCCCAACCAAAACAAAGGCCAGGGCCAGATAGTTTAAGTGAAGAATTCTACCAGACCTCCAAAGAAGAATACTCCTCAAGTTATTGCACAAAATAGAAACAGAAGAAACAATGTCAATTTTTTATGAGGCCACAGTCACCCCGATACCCAAACCACATAAAGACTCAACAAAGAAAGAGAATTAGGGACCAATTTCCCTCATGAACACAGATGCAAAAATACTCAATAAAATACTTATAAACTGAATCCAAGAACACATCAAAAAGATCATCCACCACGATTGAGTCAGCTTCATCCCAGAGATGCAGGGATGGTTAAGATATGAAAATCTGTCAATGTAATCCACCATATAAATAAACTGAAAAATAAACCCACATGATCATCTCACTAGATACTGAAAAAGTCTTTGACAAAATCTAACACCCTTTCAGGTTAAAAGTCTTGGAGAGATCAAACACAAAAGGGACATACCTAAAGGTAATAAAGGCAGTACATAGCAAGCCAATAGCCATCATCAAATTAAATGGAGAGAAACTTAGAACAATTAAACTAAAGTCAGCAACAAGACAGTACTGTCTACTCTCTCTATATCTATTCAAAATAGTACTTAATACTTGAAGTTTTAGATAGAGCAATAAGACAACTGAAGGAGATAAAGAAGATTCAAATTTGAAAGGAAGAAGCCAAAGTATCACTATTGACAGATAATATGACAGTATACATAAGCAGCCCCAAAAATTCTACCAGAGATCTTTAGCGAAGTAGCTAGGTACAAAATGAGTTTTCAAAAAATCATTAGCCTTCTTATATACAAATGATAAATGGGCAGAGAAAGAAGCTTGGAAGAGATACCCTCCACAAATAATATAAAATATCATGGGATAACTCTAACCAAGCAAGTGAAAGACCTTAATGTCAAGAAATTCAAGTCTTTAAAGAACAATTGAAGAAGACATCAGAAGATGGAAAGAACACCCATGCTCATGGATCAACAGGATTAACATAGTAAAAAATGGCTGTCTTACTGAAAACAATCTACAGATTCAATGCAATCCCCATCAAAATTCCATCACAATTCCTTACAGACCTTGAAAGAATAATACTCAACTTCATATGGAAAAACAAAACACCCAGGATAGCTAAAACAATCCTGTACAACTAAAGAACTTCTAGAGGCATCACAATCCCTGATTTCAAGCTGTGCTACAGAGCAGTAGCAATAAAACACTAATGAACTGACATAAAAACAAACAGGCGGAACAATGGAATGGAATCAAATCCCCACACCTATGGACAGTTGATTTTTGACAAAGAAGCTGAAATTATACAATGGAAAAAGAAAGCATCTTCAATAAATGGTGCTGGCATAACTGGATAGCAGCATGTAGGAGCATTCAGGATGCAGATTCTCTGTGAGTTCAAGGCCAGCCTGGTCTAAAAGAGCTAGTTACAGGACCGGCACCAAAGCTACATAGAGAAACCCTGTCTCAAAAAACCAAAAAGAAGAAGGAGAATGAGGAGAAAGAGAAGGAGAAGGAGAAGGAGAAGGAGAAGGAGAAGGAGAAGGAGAAGGAGAAGGAGAAGGAGAAGGAGAAGAAGAAGAAGAAGAAGAAGAAGAAGAAGAAGAAGAAGAAGAAGAAGAAGAAGAAGAAGAAGAAGAAGAAGAAGAAGAAGACAATGACAACACATAGATCCATCTCTATCACCCTGCACAGCACAAAACTCAAGTCCAAGTGGATCAAAGACTTCAACATGCACTAAACCCGACAGAAGAGAAAGTGGGGAATAGCCTTGAACACATTGGCACAGAAGACAACTTCCTGAACCAAACACCAATTGCACAGGCACCAAGATCAACAATTAATAAATGGGACCTCATGAAACAGAAAAGCTTCTTTTGACACTGTCGGATAGAACAGAAGCCCACACAATAGAAAAAACCCACATCTTCACAAAACCCACATCTGAAGAGGGCTAATATAGAAAATATATAAAGAACTCAAGAAACTAGACATCAACAAACCAAATAATCCAGTTAAGAAGTGGGGGGTACAGATCTAAACAGAGAACTCTCAACAGAGGAATCTCAAATGTCCAAGAAACACTTAAAGAAATGTTCATCATCCTTAGCCATCAAGGAAAATACAAATCAAAATGACACTGAGATTCCATCTCACACCTGTCAGAATGGCTAAGATCAAAAACACAAGTGACAGCTAATGCTGGAGAGGATGTGGAGCAAAGGGAACACTGTTCCACTACAGTGGGAGGGCAAACTCGTACAACCTCTTTGGAAATCAATATGGCTATTTTTCAGAAAACTTGGATTCAGTCTACCTCAAGACTCAGCTATACTCCTGGGCATATACCCAAAGGATGCTCCAGCATACCACAAGGACACTGGCTCAATTATGTTCGTTGCAGCATTGTTCATAATAGCCAGAACCTGGAAACAACATAGATGCTCCTCAACCTAAGAAAGGATAAAGAAAATGTGGTATTTATACATAATGGAGTATTATTCATCTGTTAAAAACAATGACATCAGGAAATTTGCTGGCAAATGGATGGAACTAGAAAAAAAAAATCATCCTGAGTGAGATAACCCAGACCCAGTAAGACAAACATGGTATGTATTCACTTATAAGTGAATATTAACCATAAAGTAAAGGAGAACCATGCTGCAACCAACAGACCCAGAGAAGCTCATTAACAAGGGGCACTCAAAGAGGGATGGGGATACATGAATATCACTGTGAATAGGGGAATAGAAGGGGGAGGAGTATGGAAGAGGCCATAAGGATGGAAAGAGGAGGGATCAGGTTGGGGGAGGATGGAGAGAGAGAGAGAGTACTGGGAGAGACAGCTGGGATCTGGGGGCATCTCTGTGATGAGCTAGAAATCTAATGCAATGGAAACTCCCAGGGATCTATGAGAGTGAACATAGCTAAGACTCCTGGCAATAGGGGATCCAGAGCCTAAACCAGCCATCTCCTCTAAGCAGGAAAGACTTCCAGTGGAGGGACTGAGACACCAACCCAGTCACAAACCCTTTGACCTACAATTGTCCTGCCTACAAGATGTGCTGGGATAAAGATGGTGCAGAAATTGTGGCAGTGGCCAACTAATGACTGGCCCAGCTGGAGATGCATTACCCTGCAAGGTACCCTGAGGGCCAGGCCCCAGATACAGGATACCCTGGAGACCTAGGATAGAACCAAACATGAAAGGCAAAAAAAAAAAAAGTCAACGAAAGATTCCCTAATGATATTCTGAATACTCATAAGATTGGTACCTAGCTCAGCTGTCATCAGAGAGGCTTTACCCAGAAACCTATGGAAACAGATGCAGAGACTCACAACCAAACATTAGACAGAACTCAGGGAATCCTGTAGAGGAGGGGGAGGAAGGATTGTAGGGTCAAGGGCACCACAAGAAAACCCACAGAACCAACTACCTTGGGCTCATAGGGGTTCACAGACACTGAACCAACAACCAGGGAGTCTGCAGGGGACTGACGTGGGTCCTCTGCATATATGTTACTGCTATGTAACTTGGTCTTTGTGTGAGACATCTAACAGTGAGAGCAGGGGCTATCTCTGACTCTCTTGCCCACTTTTGGGACCCTTTCCTCCTACTGATTGCCTCATCCATCCTTAACAGAAGGGGAGGTGCCTTGATTCACTACAACTTGATATACAATGACAGGCTGATATCCATAGGAGACCTCCCTGTAACTGAAGAGAAGCAGTGGAGAAGGAGTGGGTGGATGGGGCAGGGAGTGGGGTAATGAGGGGAAAGTTTGGTTGATATATAAAAACAATAAATAAATAAATAAATAGATAGATAGATAGATAGATAGATAAATAAATAAATAAATAAAAGCTTTAAAAAGAAAACAACACTCACTCCGTGTCTAGTCATTCCTAAAAGTGGTTCAGTTTCCACAGACAAGCCTGGAATTCAGCCAGGTGCGCTGATTGATACAACTGCAGTCATTGTTAAGATACAGTAACAGGACCATAAACAGCTGAGAAACAGCTGCTGCCCTTAGCCTCTCGGGAGATTGCTCAACACTCTTGAGTTCTTCTAGAAGATGTCCCACACCTCCCTGCCATCAGGAAACTAAAAGACAGCGTAAGGTCTCCAGTGTCTCCCTTCGCAACTGATAGAATAATGCTGGTATGAAAGCCATGTTGAGAATGTTTCTCTATAAACCGGGCGGTGGTGGCGCACGCCTTTAATCCCAGCACTCGGGAGGCAGAGGCAGGCGGATCTCTGTGAGTTCGAGGCCAGCCTGGTCTACAAGAGCTAGTTCCAGGACAGGCTCCAAAGCTACAGAGAAACCCTGTCTGGAGAAACAAAAAACAACAACAAAAGAATGTTTCTCTATAAAGGTGGCAACTCTACAGAAACTCTGCTGACCAGAGAATATACTGTAACAGGTATTGTTGCTAGTTTTTTAATAAGAAGGTCATATTTTTTCAGAAAGCTTTCTTTTTGAATTTCAACTTTTTCCTACATAGAGAACTAGGAAAATGTTGAAGTTCTTAAAGTTGCTGGTTAACACTTTTTTTTCAAAGAATTAATTCTCCCTCTTCAAACACCATTGTCACCCCTTTCCAAATTACCTTGTTTGTCTCCTGTTAGAATCCAGATCTTAATATTGGCTAGTGATAGACTTGTAACTGTTTCAATAACACCTTCTTGTAACTTATCTTCCACAGCAGTGGCACCTAGTAGCTTTATTGGAGAGTGAAAATTAATGTTAATACATGCAAAGAACACATGTAGCACCTGTAGCTTTCAGTCAGAGGTTAAAGATAAAAGACTGGAAAATGAAGACAGCTTATAAAATGTGGATACAGTAACCACCCTATTGTATATATAAATGAAACCCAAAAGGAAGCTCACAAGCCAAACCTACTTAATAACAGAGGCCCAAGGAAGTAGAATTCACATGAGGGAGATGGAATACTCAGATAATATGCTTGCAGAAATGAGCCCAGGCTAATCCATCTCTAAGGATTTAAGAACTCCCTAGCCGTTTCTTCACATTGAGCAGCAAAGGAGAGGTCCAAAGAAAAGCCCTCCCCACATATTCCAAAAACTAAAGGGACAAAAGGTAGTGTTATTCCATGAATTAAGAGGTCAGCAGATGATCTAATAAAAAGTAAAGATTGTTCATTTTTCACCCAGTGATGAGACCTGCTTCCTATAACTCCCAGCTACCAACCTCCTTGGTCACTGGGATCTCTGAGAAGAGTGACTTCTAAAACAGACCACACTCTGGGTAGTCATCAGTCTTCTGAGCCTGGAGTAGTTCACATCTATAGCCCTGCTCCCCACATCAATTGTCTCTGCACTAAAAATGGGGGTCACAGAGCATAGAGAGGAAATGAATAGGCTGTCTCAAAGATAAACTGGGAGTTGATAAATAGGGTGTCAACTATCCTTTACTTTGGGGGTATTTCCATTGCATAAGCTATTGCTGACAAAGCCAGTCCTCTAGATTCACTGGGGCCACACGTAGTAAACTCAAAGGCAGAATATAAAGCAAGACTCAGCGCTGAAAGAGAACTATTGCAAGATGACTTAGCCAAAGGTTTGAGCATAAGAAATCACACTTCTAAACTTATACCATCAAATCTCTTTCAATTTCTTCATAGAGCCCAGATATCCTTTCATCCCTCTCAGTGGTGGCAGCATTTGCATCTTCGAGCATCGCCTGCCACACTTTAAAGTACTTGTCATCAAGCTCTCTATAAGCAATCGCCAGGGTCCGAAGGCCTTCGCCTGCAAATTCCTGTAAGAGAAGATGTAATCTCAGGAACAAGAAGGCACCAATAAACACAGCCAAAGTTCCCACAACATGGGAAGGGTTTCACTCACATCCATTTTGTCCCAAGAGCACACTGCATGGCCATTCTGACGCTAGCTTCCTATCTCCTCAGACACAGGAGAGAATGGTTGTGTTTTATGTTTATGTCTATGAGGTTTGGCCTGCAGGGCACTAGCTTTCCTCCTAAAAGCTGCTGAGAATGCCTGTTGAAGTGCTGAACTGGGAAGAAAGGAATGGTATGGAAGAGAGATCTGTTTGGATCAACTGCTTGCCTGTCTAACCTTCTCTGTCTATAGGAAGCATTCCTGTCCATGAGTCACAGGCCTAACTCCCAATGATTGAGGAGAGGCACTTGGAGGAACCACAGATTTCCAGGCAAAGAGAAGAAGCCCTTTTGTGGACTGTATCAGGCTCTCTCACCAAGCCATCCCACATCCCCTAGTATAGCATCCTTGATGAAAATTCAATGAGTCCTACTTCTGTATCTTTTAATAATAGAAACTAAAAGCAATAACTGATGAATAAGTAGATTCTAAATAGAGTAAGAGAAGTCTAGTGTGCTACTTAGGGTTCTGATAACCTTTGAAGGAAAAGGAAGAGAAAGGAATGAAAGATACTATGAGTGTAAGCTCTGAGGGCTATTTTTGGTCTTTCATTCTAGACTCTTCTTTACTACACTGAAGCTTCAGGCCTTTTGTGATTTTCTTATATTTTAAATTGTTTTTTAAGTTATATATTTTTCCCTGTTCCCCTTCCTTCCTCCCCCCCTTACTTTCTACCCTCTCCTATGATCCCCACACTCCCAATTTACTCAGGAGTCTTGTCTTTTTCTATATCCCATGTAGATTGGATCCATGTATGTCTCTCTTAGTGTCCTCTTTGTTGTCTAGGTTCTCTGGGATTGTGAATTGTAGGCTGGTTTTTCTTTGCTTTTTGTTGAAAAGTCACTTATGAGCGAGTACATATGACATTTGTCTTTCTGAGTTTGGGTTACTTGACTCAGTATGATATTTTCTGGATCAAGCCATTTGCCTAAAAATTTTAAGATGTCATTGTTCTTTTCTGCTGTGTAGTACTCCATTGTATATATGTACCACATTTTCTTTATCCATTCTTCAGTCAAGGGGTATTTATGTTGTTTTCAGGTTCTGGCTATGACAAATAAAGCTGCTATGAATGTAGTTGAGCACATGTCCTTGTGGTACGATTGAGCATCCTTTGAGTATATACCCAAAAGTGGTATTACTGGATCTTGAGGTAGGTTGTTTTCTAATTTTCTGAAAAATCACCATACTTATTTCCAAATTGGCTGTACCAGTGAGCGCACCAACCAGCAATGCAGGAGTGTTCCCTTTACCCCACATCATGTCCAGCATAAGCTGTCAGCAGTATTTTTAATCTTGGCCTTTCTAACAGGTGCAAGATGAAATCTCAGAGTTATTTTGATTTGCCTTTCTCTGATGGCTAAGGATGTTGAACATTTCCTTAAGTGTCTTTCAGCCATTTTCATCTGTTTCATCTGTTGAGAGTTCTCTGTTTAGGTCTATACCCCATCTTTTTATTGTATTATTTGTTCTTTTGATGACCAATTTCTTGAGTTCTTTGTATATTTTGGAGATCAGCCCTCTGTTCAATGTGAGGTAGGTAGAGATCTTTCTGTAGTCTTCCATTTTATCTTGTTGACCATGTTTTATAATTTACAGAAGCTTCTCAGTTTCAGGAGGTCCTATTTAATAATTGTTTCTCTCAGTGTTTGTGCTACTGGGGTTATATTTAGGAAGTGGTCTCCTGTGCCAATGTGTTCAAGTGTACTTCCCACTTTCTCTTCTATGAGGTTCAGTGTGGTTGGTTTTATGTTAAGGTCTTTGATCCACTTGGACTTGAGTTTTGTGCATGGTGGTAGATATGGGTCTACTTTCATTCTTCTACATGTTGATATCTAGTTATGCCAGCAACATTTGTAAAATACGCTTTCTTTCTTCCATTTATATTTTTTGTTTCTTTGTCAAAAATCAGGTGTTCGCAGGTGTGTGGATTGATATCTGGGTCTTTTAATCAGTTCTATTGGTCCTCCTGTCTGTTTTTATGCCAATACCAGGGAGTTTTCTGTACTGTAGCTCTGTAGTAGAGTTTGAAATCAGGGATTGTAATGCCTCCAGATGTTCATTTATTATACGTGATTGTTTTGGCTATTCTGTTTTTTTTTCTTTTCCATATAAATTTGAGTATTGCTCTTTCAAGGTCTGTGAAGAATTTTGGTGGGATTTTGATGGGCATTGCATTGAATCTGTATATTGTTTTTGGTAAGATTTCCATTTTTACTATGTTAATTCTACCTACCCAAGAGCATAGGAGATCTTTCCATTTTCTGGTGTCTTCTTCAATTTTGTTCTTCAAAGGTTTAAAGTTCTTGTCATAGAGGTCTTCCACTTGTTTTGTTAGAGTTACTCTGAGATATTTATGTTATTTGTGGCTATTGTGAAGGGTGATGTTTCTCTGATTTCTTTCTCAGTTCATTTATAATTTCATTTATACTCAGTTCTGTATAAAGGAGAGCTACTGATATTTTTTAGTTAATCTTGTATCCTGCTTCATTACTGAAGGTGTTTATGAGTTGTAGAAGTTCCTTGGTAGAATTTTTGGGGTCACTTATGTAAACTATCATATCACGGGCAAATAGTGAGAGTTTGACTTCTTCTTTCCCAATTTATAGTCCCTTGATCTCCTTTTCTTGTCTTATTGCTTTAGCTAGAATCTCAAGTACTATATTGAATAATTATGGAGAGAGTAGACAACCTCGCCTTGTTCCTAATTTCAATAGGATCACTTTGAGTTTCTCTCCATTTAGCTTGATGTTGGCTGTTGGCTTGCTGTATATTGCCTTTATTATGTTTAGGTATGTTTCTTGTATCCCTGCTTTCTCCAAGACCTTTATTATGAAGGGGTGTTGAATTTTTGTCAAAGTCTTTTTCAGTATCTAATGAGATGATCATACTCTTTTTCTTTTCAGTTTGTTTATATGGTTAATTATATTGACAAATTTTCATATGTTGAACCACCCCTGCATCTCTGGTATAAAGCATATTTGGTCATGGATTTTTCTGATGTGTTTTTGGAATTGTTTGCCAGTACTTTATTGAGTATTTTTGTATCAATGTTCATGAGTGAGATTGGTCTGTAATTCTCTTTCTTTCTTAGTAATGTCTTTGTGTGATTTGGGTATCAGGGTGATTGTAGCCTTATAAAGAGTTTGGTGATATTCCTTCTGTGTCTATTGTGTGGAACAATTTGAGGAGTATTGGTATTAGTTCATCTTTGAAAGTCAAGTAGAATTCTGCACTGAAACCATCTGGCCCTGGACTTTTTTTGGTTGGTAGACTTTTGATGACTCTATTATTTAGTGGTTATAGGTCTATTTAATTTGCTTATCTGGTTTTGATTTAATTTTGGTAAGTGATATTTATCCAGAATATTGTTCATTTCCTTTAAGTTTTCTAATTTTGTGGAGTACAGGTTTTCAAAGTATGACCTAATGATTCTCTGGATTTCCTCTGTTTGTTGTTATGTCCCCCTTTTTGTTTTTGATTTTGTTAATTTGGATATTCTCTTTCTGCCTTTTGGTTAGTTTAGATAAAGGTTTGTCTATTTTGTTATTTTTCTCAAAGAACCAACTCTTTGATCATTGATTCTTTGTACTGTTTTCTTAGTTTCTATTTTGTTGATTTCAGCTCTCAATGTGATTATGTCCTGCCATCTAGCCCCCCCCCCGGGTAAATTTATTTCTCTTTGTGCTAGAGTTTTCAGGTGTTCTGTTAACTCTTTGGTGTGGGATTTTCCCAGCTTCTTTATGTAGGCATTTAGTGCTATGAACTTTTCTCTTAACACTGCTTTCATTTTGTTGTGTGGTCATTTTCATTGAATTTTAGGAAGTCTTTAAATTATTTATTTCTTCCTTGACCAATTGGTGATTCAGTTGAACACTGTTTAATTTCCATGTGTTTGTGGGCTTTCTGAAATTAGTGTTATTATTGAATTCTAATTTTAAGCAATAGTGACCTGATAAGAGACATGGGATTATTCCGATTTTTTTGTATCTGTTGAGGTTTACTTTGTTACCTAGTATATAGTTAATTTTTTAGAAGTTTCCATGAGGTGCTGAGAAGAAGTTATATTCTTTTATGTTTGGATGGAATGTTCTATAGATGTCTGTTAAGTCCATTTGAATCATAGCATCTGTTATTTCCCTTATTTCTCTGTTAAGTTTCTGTCTGGCAGTGGTGAGAGTGGAGTATTGAAGTGTCCCACTATTAGTGTGGGGTTTAATGTGTGATTTAAGCTTTAAGTGTTTCTTTTACAAATGAGGATGCCCTTGTATTTGGGGAATAGATATTCAGTATTGAGATTTTTCTCTTGATAGATTTTTCGTGTGACAAATATGAAATGTCCTTCTTTGTCATTTATGATTGATTTTAGCTTGAAGTCTATTTTGTTGGATATTAGGACAGCTACACAAGCTTGTTTCTTAGGTCCATTTGACTGGAAATTTTTTCCCAACCCTTCATTCTGAGGTGATGTCTGTCTTTGACATTAAGGTATATTTCTTGTATGCAGCAGAAGGATAGATTCTGTTTCTGTATCTACTCTGTCTTTTTATAGGTGAGTTAAGTCTATTTATATTAAGGGATATTAATGACCAGTGATTGCTAGTTCCTCTTATTTTAGTTTTCGTTGTTGGTGATGCTATTGTGTGTGTGTTTCCCTTCTTTGGGATTTGCTTCTGTGAGATCATCTATTGTCTGTGTTTTTGTGGATGTAGCTGACTTCCTTGGGTTGGAGTTTTCCTTCTAGCACTTTGGGTAGGGCTGGGTTTGTGGCTAGGTATTGGTTAGGTGTGGTTTTGTCATGGAATATCTTATTTTCCCCATCTATAGTGATTGGAAATTTTGCTGGGTATAGTAAGTAGTCTGGGCTGGCATCCATGCTCTCTTAATGTCTGCATAATGCTTGACCAGGACCTTCTTGCTTTCATTGTTTCAATTGAGAAGTCAGGTGTAACTCTGATAGGTCTGCCTTTATATTTTACTCGGCCTTTTTCCTTTGCAGCTCTTAATATTCTTTCTTTATTCTGTATGTTTAGTGTTTTGATTATTATGTGGTAACGGGATTTTTTTTTATACAGTCTATTTGGTGATCTGTAAGCTTCTTGTATCTTCATATGCATATCTTTCTTCAGGTTGGCAAAGTTTTCTTCTATGATTTGGTTGAATATGTTTTCCATACTTTTGAGTTGAACTTCTTTTCCTTCTTCTATCCCTATTTTTTTTAGGTTTGGTCTTTTCATTCTGTCCCATATTTCCCGGATTTTTTGTGTTAAGATTTTGTTTGATTTAATGTTTTCTTTGACCGATGAGTCTATTTCCTCTATTGTATCTTCAACGCTTGAGATTCTCTCTTTAATCTCTTGTATTCTACTGTTTATGCTTCCATTTGTGGTTCCTGATCATTTTCCCACATTTTCCATTTCCAGAATTCCCTTGGTTTGCATTTTCTTTATTGTGTCTATTTCAGTTTTCAAATCTTGAATCATTTCTTTCACCTGTTTGATTGCTTTTTCTTGGTTTTCTTTAAGGGGATTTGTTGATTTTTTTTTCTAATTTTCTGTTTGTCTTTTCCTCCATTTCTTTGAGGGAACTTTTCATTTCCTCTTTAAGGGCCTCAAACATTCTCCTAAAGTTACTTTTAGGTCATTTTCTTCTGCTTCATCTGTATTAGGGTGTTCAAGTTGTGCTATTGTAGAGCCACTAGTTTTTGGTGGCATCGTGTTGTTCTTTGTGGTGTTGAGTGTGCTTTTTTACCTTGTTGTCTACCCATCTTTTCTTCTGTTTGGTATACTTGTGGCCATGTCTCTGGTGATCACTCTTCCAGGTGCTAGGAGATCCAAAGCTCAGATTATTGGTCCTCATGGTGGAGTCAGGGCCATGGTTCCAGTCACCCCGGAAGTCACTCAGCATTCCAGGAGGTTGCTCAGTGCTTCTGGAGGTTGCTCTACAAACCCAGAGGTTGTTTGGGTCTGCCCCCGAGGAGGTCTCTGCTCCAGAGGAGGTCCCTAGCTCGGGCATGATCCTGCAGAGGTTGTTGGCTCAAGCCTGCTCCCATGGAGGTCGTTGACTAGGGCCTGCTCCAGTGGAAGTCACTAAAGTTTCGTTTTTAATAATAAAACTTCTTTGAAATCTTGAAAACACAATCATCAAGTCAGACAAGCTCAAATATTCATTATTTGTTAGAAATTATATTTTATGGAGTTAATTTTTTGTAAGTAATCAAATATTGGGAATTCATACTTTTTCTAAGGTTAGTGTTGTCAACCTGAAACAGCCTAAAGTCATCTAAGAGGAGGCTCAGCCGAGGAATTGCCCAGATCACACTGACCTTTGGATATGTCTATGGGGATTGTCTTGATTAACGGGGCAGGAAGGCCCAGTCCACTGTGGGCAGGCCCATCCCTAGGCATGTAGTTCTGGACTATGTAAGAAAGCTAGTGAGCATGAGCCTGTGGGTGGGTGAATGAGTGAGTGAGTGAGTGAGTGAGTGAGCCAGAGAGTGAGCCAGCAGTGTTCCTCCATGGTTTCTGGTTGAGGTGCTTGCCTTGAATTCCTGCCCTGTCATCCCCAATGATGAACTGTGACCCAGACATATAAGCCAAATAAACTAGAACACTTGGTAAACTGACAATCTCATGATTCTTCTGGTATTTTATCCTTCTAACAGAGGTAAGGGGTAGGAGATTGGTGGCTCCTATGTGTCTCACACAGCCACATTAGCTAAAAAATACGTAGATATGAGTTTGGGGGCAATGTGGAAAACCTCATGTCACTTCTACCTCCAGTGATCATTTTATGGGCCTCCAAACTATGAGCAAAGCATTTTAATGGGCATTTCTGCTCCTTTGGGCATTGCCAGTCTTTAAGAATGTTTCTCTGTCGTCTTGATGTATGGGATCAGAGTTTTGGGATCAGACATGTGCTAAAACATGATGCATCCTAATTAGTAAAAAAGAAAAGCCAGTGCACGGTGCAGAGGTGTGCTTTAGCCCAGAAAGACCACAAGGAGCATTAACCGAATTTGTCACCCAGGCAGTTGGTAATAGCTGGGACATTGCATTCACATTTACAAGCCCTATCTTCCAAGAACATCACCACATCCCCTTCTGATCTGAAAATCTAGTTACAGCCTTAAAACCATCCTTTGTCTTTTCAATTTGCACAGACGTGTCTTTGTCTTTAACTCACAACCCCACTGGGCATTGCCACTGCCTCCCTCTCTGTTCCGCACAACAGTGAATCAACTCGAAGAGGACACTAGAAAAGGGGACAGATGCCTCAGGTCATCTAATTAGTCATGAAACACACAGTTAATCCAAAATGGTCATTTGAGCAAGGCCTTTTCCTATCATTAAACTATCCAAAATCAATGATTAAATACGGATTTACAGGGCTAGAATGCAGAAACCAAAATGACAAACGTGAATGAAGGGAAGGGCGGGTTCGATTGATCTGCCCTCAAAAGAACTCAACTAGAAAGGAAAACGAAAAGACCAAATTCAACTTCAATATGAAAGGAAAATGTCTACAGCCTTGGCGTTTGGGTAATGACAAAAATCATATAGCTATTCCTCCAATATTGTTTTAATTAAGAAAACTAAACAACCATGTCAGTCTCTGGAAAACATTAAGAGAAAATCAAGAATGTTCTATTAAAAAGAAAAAAATAACATGTTTGTAACAATTATTACTAAACCATCACTTTAAGCTTAAAAAGTCAAGCAGAATATTTACATTTTATTTGTTTTTAGAAGAATCGAGGGAATGTTTATAATAAAAACAACATCCGACAAAGGAACATGAACCTTCTATAATTTTGATGGAGGAATAAAAACTGATAAAATGATCATTTTGAACCATTTCCTGCAAAGTTCGCTGGACTCAACCAGAGCCTCAAACAAATTATTAGCATGTCACATGGACACCAGGTTTAAATCCACAGTGGCCCTATTATTTCATAGGCCCTTACCCTTGAGAGGGGAACGAAGGTACAAAAATCCCCTCTGTGCCCTTCAGAAAATTTCTGGAAAAACTTGCACTAGTCTCAAATGTGTCAGTTGACAACCAGGTCACATATGGAACTCACAGTTTGTAGCCCAAGAGAAAGAAGCCTTAAAGGAGAAAGTTGGTTATCTCCAGAGATTCTCTCTCCCTCGCCATCTAAACACATCCACAAAGTGGTGGCCCTGGAGGACCCTGGGCTCACCCCCACTGTGTGGCTCTCCCAGCTGTCCAGTGCTGATCCACCTGTGCTGAATCTCTGAGTGGCAGCCGGTTTCCAGACACTCCCTGGCACTGCCCTCTGTGGCAATGGCTCCCCAGCTGCTTTCTATTTCAGAAGTCAGCTTGTTTGCTGATATTCATTAACAAGTACCATAGGGGATGGCAAAGGGTTCCTGTGCTGACCTTACTATGGGGCACTTACACTGAGATGGTCTGAGGTCAAAGACAGCAGGTCTTTGTTGGAAGGATGGAGTTTCTCAAACAAAATAGTGTCTGCTCCTTTGGAATAAAGTTTTATCTGACCTTCCGGATTTCGAACTGGAAAAAAAAAGAGAAAGAGAGAGAGTTTAGAAAAGCAGGTTATATCATTGAAATCTGTGAAAACCAGACTCTCCCAGGACTCCAGCTAGCCCACCTGGAAATGGACATATGTGTTCAGTCAAGAACAAAGAAACTATCCAGGGCCTTTGGCTAGACAATCACTACCTAAGTTAGTAGACTTTATTCCTGCTCAATTAATTTAAAAATAATCCTTCTACTGGAAGTTTTTGATTTTCCAAACTCAGAAACAAGTATTTTTATACTTTTATACATGACCTACCAACCTCCCTATTGCAAAATGGTGGAAAGACTTGAATTAAGCCATATGTATGAAAGAGAATTAAGGGCTTTAGCTGAGAGTTCTCGGTGTGGGATTCAAGATCTTCTATTCAAATAAATATCACTGTCATACCAACTCATTTCCACATGGAATTCTAGCCACTGGAGTTGTTACCATCTAGGGGTCTTGATAGGGCTCATTTTCTCTGCCATTCGAAGAATTAAAAAGCAGCAAAAATCACAGAGAGAGCTGACAGAATCAAGTAGTGAAGAAAGACTTTTATTAGAGGCAAGAATATACATACAAACACACACACACACAAACAGAGAGAGAGAGAGAGAGAGAGAGAGAGAGAGAGAGAGAGAGAGAGAGAGAGATTCCAAGCTGAGGGGGACTCTAAAGCCCTAAAATCAGTCTCTCCTCTAGGGCTGGGGGTTTCAAACATCTTTGGGAGCTCTTCTCCCCTACTTTAGAGCTGGCCAGTCTGAACAAAGACAGGGTGACTGATAGGGCCCCAACCTGGTGAACCTGTCCTAATCCCTCCTTTGTGGTCCAACAGAAAGAGAGCCCTGTTGGTGAAAACAGAAAGCCCGCCAAGCCTTTGTTTTAACCTGCCAGGCTTTTGCTCAGGTCAGGAAGGTGAGGGAAAGCTACTATCTCTGGAACTTAGTTCTAGACCCCTCCCTGCCTGTCTGGACCCTCCGTACCTGATCCGTCCAACTCCTAGTCCCTCAGGGTATTAGATGCACACCAGTTTTGGTCCTTGCTTTGCTGATCTTTTAGTCCCTTTGTTGTGAGGTAAAGCTCATTCATTTCAGTGGTTTGTTCTTGGGGCAATCATAGCTACAAACGTACTTCACAGACTTGAAAGAAATAAAGCTTCCACCCTTCTCCCACGGGAAGTCTGCTATTTGTAGGGCTGTTTTCCTTTCTTCTCTGGACACAGGAATTACAGCCATCACTAGACTTCTGGTTTCACTAATCTCACCTACATGTTCTATCAAATCTCACTCTCGAGTCACATAAGAGTTGACCCAACTTTGTAGGCTTGGTTTTACATTTTGGCACACAGTAGGCACTCAATAATCTAAATGGATGAATGAATGAATAAATGAATGAATGAATATGAATATGAATATATTTCTTCCTAGGAGATCCAGCAATGTGAAACAACTACCTGGGCCACAACTTCACTTCATAATGTGAATACACATTTTCATAGGCTTTATCAATTAAATCATAGAGATCTTTCCATGCTTTCTGCTTCAAGTATCCTCTAAATCAGAATGCCTCCACGCAGGATAACATAAACACACTTTACTATTCATTTAGTGGGAATAAGGTGGCAATAGGAAGCAGGCTGGAAAGGGGTGGGTGTCTCTGCGCTCTTTTCCCCTCCTGGAGGTAATTCAAGCCAAGGAATAAGAAAAACTGCAGCAGGTCATGCAGATAGGAAAGTTGGCCAAGGATCTTAAAACTGAAAGCCATGACAAGACCCAGGACTAAGAGATTCCCTGAGTGCTGTGTATCTGCTCAAGTCGGGAGGGATCTAGAAAAGAATGTGCTGATCATGGCTAATTAAGTACTTGCTCTTCTTTAGTAGTTAAGTCTTTTGATGAAAGTTTGATGGTTTGGATGATTCGGGGGGGTGGAGATCGGGTCTCATATATAACCCGGGCTGCCCTTAGACTTCCTATGGGCTGGGATTAAGGTCAACACCATACGTGGCTATTAGACCCATAATCTCTTAAAAGTTTACAGTTGAGAACTCTTCAACTCAGATCAGATTTTGAGAGCCAATGTAATTTATTCTTTAGTGGTTATCTGTCACCTACCTCTCTTCAATAGCTTTTTTGTTGTTGTTGCTTGTTTGTCCTTATCTCTAGACCATAATGTTCTTAATTGGTGCAATGGGTTCTTTCATAATGGTATAAGATTCATATGTTTGCTAATCAGCAGATTCTATAACCTTTGACAAAATACTATAGTTTATTTAAATAGCACTAACTTGAATGAGGGCCCTTGTCCCCAATTGAAAGTTAAGCATGCTGGTATTGAAATTATACATTAATAAGTTGATGAATGACAGTCCCCAAAACAAACAAACAATAGGGCAGAAAATGAAGAAGGAAGCAGAAGAGGAAGAAAGAGAAGAAATGGCAATGGGACACTGAGGAAGAGACCTCAGCAGCAGTGCCTGAGCCCTTGCAAGGACATTGTCCTCATAGAACAAGCCACGTGAAAATCAGGAGGCTGACATTGCTTTTTGCCTATAATCAGACATACTTTTCTGCTCTAGCAAAGTCCCTCTTGAGTCCCACATACACACCAATTGAAAACCAAGCAGCCAGAGGGAAGTCTGCCAGCCCCGTTCAGTGTTGAGCACTGCCCTTACCCATATGGGATCCATTGAAGCAGACCTCTGATGTCTGCGGTTAGACTGAGAATTCCCCACAGCCTGTAATGGTGACCAATGCTGAGCAAAAGTCAAACTTCTCCCCCATATAACAATCTTAGGCTTTTGTCAACACCCTCAGAGCAAAATGAAATCCATGCTGAGCCAACTGAGGACCATTGACATCTCCCCTGGGGTTGTAAATAGAGGAAAGCGCCTGCTGATGCAATGCTAAGTCAACACCTAGGACAGCCTGTGTGCTTCTTAGCCAGTGGAAACTGCCTGTGGCCTGTTATCATGGAAAAAATTAAAATGAGTAGCCTCTGAACAATCTCTTCACACCATGTTCCAGTAAAGACCCCAAACCCTACCACTTTGGATACATACATTTTCCATAGTAGGAATTAATTTAATACAATAACCAAGATGTTTGTAAGTTACAACATGAAGCACAATTAGTAAAACTCAGAGGGAGAAACTGGGGTTCAACCTGAAGATCCAAAAAGCAAAGCAGCCAGTCACTGGCTCTTACCTCGACCTCAGAATGAAAATGGCAATTCTGCCTCCAGGGATCTCAGAATGAGACTATGCCTGAGAGCTGTCTCCTCCAATCTTATAATCCTCTCTAGGGCTGGGATTAAAGGCATGCACCACCCAATTTCTATGGCACCACACAATTTCTTGTGTGGTTATTGGGATTGAAGGTGTGTAACATTGCAGCCTGGTCTGTAAGACTGGTCAGTGAGGCTATTTTACTCTCTGAACTTTAGGCAAGCTTTATTTATTAAAATACAAATGAAATATTGTTAAATTTTCCCTTTTATCTAAAATAAAAAAGAAGGCTACAATTAATATAAGAAAACTATATATAGTAAGTACAATAACTATGTATAATATATTCAGGCAATAAATATATCAACAATGTCTAGTCCATTTGCATTTGACAAATTAAAGAAAATGCTCCATATCTATCCTATCTTGGTGAGTCCAAAGTCTTGTACATAACTTACTTTCTATTACAACTTGCATTACCAACCAAAACTATCTTTTGTTATCTCTCAACCTTAAATACTTTACATTTCTTTAGTGAATTTCTTTTTTGAGTCTTGTAAATAAGGGGGACTCTAACTATATCTATCTAGTCTTCAACTACCTCAGAGACCTGAGAAGGAAATAATATTAACTGAGTAAGCAGAAAGTGCAAGCAAGTGACTTCCAGAAAACATGAGTAACAACAGAAACAGCTGACTGCTTGTACAGTCACCCAAAGTTCCTCTGCAATGTTGAGGCATCCATCTTCAGCCTACAGGCCTAGCATATCCAACAGACTTTTCCGTGAAGCAGAATATTTTGTGTCCTGTTTATCTAATTAGAACAGCATACTGTCAGTAGTCGAGGCAAGGCCATTTTCTTGCCCAATGGCTTACTTTTATCACAAAGAAAGTAAACTCCATGTGGAGTTCCTTCAATGCTCATTATCTATTTTGAAATAGATTGGTGCTTCCAAGAGCATACATGTCTCATTGTCATAAAAAAGAAGAACCTAAGTTATTAAAACATTTTAAATGTCATATTCTGTAGATCTCTGAAAGGTTTGAAGATGATCTGTCTATCTAAAATATATCTTCATTTGTCCTTAAAAACATACCTAATGTGACTACAAGTTCGATTATACTAGGTGATTAACTACTAACCTATATTTTCTTACTATCCTAAACAGTTGGTAACAACAATTTTCAAGGACTAGAGATTTGCATTGCTAAATGAGCTGTATAGGTGCAATACCTTGAACAAGATTAGAAATGTATGTATAGTATGTTTTAACAAAATTAACCTCAAATTTGTATCAATATACAAAATTTGTATGCAGTATACAAAAGTCAATCCAACGTAAAACATTTAAAACTAATAGTTGCTTTTTAAAAGTAAATTCAATAATCTACCTTTTAATTTTATCATATCTATATCCTCCCTTTTTCAGAGCAGATTCAAGAATCTGCACTTCTATTATATCTATATCCCCATTTTTTTTCTTTTCAAAACAAGCTCATACCTATAGCTTCCCTTTTTTCTTTTCAGAGTAGATTCAAGAATCTATTCTTTTACCGTATCATATCTGTATCCCCCCCTTTTTTCTTTTCAAAACAAGAAACTTGAATCTAGTTTCCTTTGTTAATCTTTTTTCATGACCATTTTCTATACCAACTTGAAAAAAAAAAAACACTAAACAGAAACAAACATCCATAATCCATTTTTGGGGGGAATGTCAGTGTAGTTTTCTAGGCACTTCCTGCTGATTGGGATCACTGTTAATCTTACAGGGACCCAATGAAAATTTAGGGTTATGGTCAAGTCCTGACTGGAATATTCTGTGAGATTTGATCATCTCAGCCAGCAGTCTTGAAGCTGTTCTGGATGCAGAACTCAGGAAACTGCAACAGAGGTGCTCTGAAATGTTGAATCATCTGGGCCATCTGTTCCTATCAGAGATTTTTCAGGGGGTCTTCCTCGATCAAACCTTATTTTTCTCAACCAAGAATGAATCCACAACTGATACAACCTTATTTTTCGTAACCAAGAATAAATCTACAGCCTCTCATTTCCTGTGGAAACAGAAGTAAAACCTCTTCTCCAAAGTAACATATCTTTTGGCTTAAATTTTGAAATCAAGGCATTTTCAAAATATATATATTGGATTAATCAAATATATTTTAGTAGCTGTTGCTCCTTCCTCAGCAATCAAACAATTCAAAGACAACACAATAACATACAGTATCCAGACTCTCTGTGTATTTTCCATCTTTGCATGGAAGCTAAACTAGGGGAGATGGGAGCTAGGAAGGCTAGTTTTTTTCCTGAACCCAAGTGGATAGGTTTGGGTCTGACACTGGCCTGAGCCGGTGACTAAAAAGCCTCAGGAAAATGGCTTTTTCATAAATTCGTGCCTCAAAAGTTGGGTGCCAAAATATAGCATGAATAATAAAAACTCAGAGAGAGAAATTGGGGTTCAACCTGAAGATCCTAAAAGCAAAGCAGTCAGCCACTTGCTCTTACCTTGACCTCAGAACAAAAATGATGATCCTGCCTCCAGAAATCTCAGAATGAGACTGTGCATGAAAGCTGTCTCCTCCCATCTTATAATCCTCTCTAGGGTTGGGATTAAAGGCCTGCACCACCCAATTTCTATGACAAACTAGTGTGGCTACTAGGATTAAAGGTGTGTGTTATTGCAGCCTGCTCTGTAAACTGGCCAGTGTGGCTGTTTTGCTCTCTGAACTTCAGGCAAGCTTTATTTATTAAAACACAAATGAAATGCCACTACTAAATACTACCTCATAGAATTTCATTTGATGAATATTTATAGAGTTTATGGGCCAGTCCAGCGATTGGTTCTGGGCAGTGTGAAGACAAGGCTGCCTGACCTCAGTTAGTACCCAGCCTATATACTGCTGCTATAACCCGGAGCCCCAGAAGAGGGAATCTCACCACTGTGCTGAACAAAGCATTCTGGAGAATACCATAAGAAACAATTTCTTGAAAAATAAGAAAAACAAATGACACTTAAGTTGGACATAATCGGATGAGGAGTTTTCAGCAAAAAGTAATTAGGGAAAAAGATTATTCTATATCTACATTAAAATACATATACACAGAGTATAAAAGTATACAATGCATCCCAGGAATAGTGAGGTGTGATGACACTTTAGCACAAAGTTTAGAAAGTAGAGATAAATAGGTTGGCATCACATTGCATATAACCGTGCAAGCCACACTAGGAGCATTGCCCTGTGAATACTGGGAGGCCAACATTATTTAAGTGGTGACATAATCAGTCTATGGTTTAGAAAGAGTGGTATATTGCCAGCATAGAGGGTTATTTCAATGGGGACGATTTTGAAGACACTGCAATAATTCAAGTAAGCAGTGACAAGACCCCTAAATGAGGCAATGATACTAGTAACTAAGAGGAAAGGACAATAGAATTTTTATGGGAAAAAAAATGTGGTTTAGTAGACACTAGATTTGCGAATAATTCTAGAATGCATTTGGAAAGGAAAGATTTAGTTTTACATTGACAAGATTCTGAAGAAATTCTGAATTTAGAGAGTAACAAAAAAAGGACATGATTTGAGGAAACATCTCAAATATTCCTATGAAAACTGATGACTGACAATGAGGAAATGGTAGCCTAGCACCTTGTTTCTCCCCTGGGGTGTACCATCACCATCACCTAGGAACTCATCAGAAATGTAAACCTGGGGACTCTGCCTCCAATGAACTAACACAAGCCAGTGGCCAAAGCCAAGTTATCTCTTCTTTAATAACTTTTCATGTTACTCTAATGGGAGCTAAACTCTGGGAATTATTATCCTAGTACTTAACAGATATGGAAGTGTCGAAAGCAAGCGAACTGCCAAGAAGTCAAGAGACCAGTTTCATTTGAGGAGTGGCCTTTTTGTTGTCCAGCACAGGGGTTGAAGCCAGAGCCTTGTGCATCCTAGATAAGCATTTTACCATTGAGCTATGTCCCACGGCCAAACTTTAGAAAAGACAACCCCAGATTTAATTATTTTCTTCGCATCTGACTGGCTGTATAACATGTTATATGATACTCTTGGACAAATGTCTTAAAATCTCTAAGTTTGGTTTCTTGTGTCCTATGTGAGGATAATATATTGTTGCAATAGCCCTCACCAGAGAAGTTTCTTATTCTCAGTAGATGATGATTGGCTTAGAGACCCATAACTGATCAACATACAGAGAACGAGAAACTGTGGGATATTCAGTTATAAATGGAACATCTATACCATACCCCTTGTCCCAAAGCTTAGGAATCATTATGAAATAGGGAAACAGAAAATGTCTGAACCAAAGACAGAGGATGACTACAAAGAAATAGTATCTTCTGAACACAGCAGGGCAGCAGCGCACATGAACCCACGCAATTGTGTCAGCATGCAGAAGACCTGTGCAGGCTCAAGGCCGATGAAATCCCAGCATGGAGTGGGGAGGGGGTGAGCATGAAGTCTCCTAGCCGAGGAACTTTTGAGATTAATAGCTTCTGGGAGAGGAAGAGTCCATTTTCTTTAAGAGTGTAGATTCTGGAAAGTTGACCAGTAGGAGGCCACACACCCAAGAATTTATGGGCAGCACAAATTGAACTTGATAGGTTAAAGAGGGAAAAAAGGAGGACAGAGTTAGGTGGGTGGGGAAGGAGGACGTTGATCTGGGAGGAGAGGGGAGAGGGAGTAGAGATGATCAAGACACATTATATGAAATCTTCAAAAAGCTAAGAAAAATGATAATTTTAAAAGATTTTTTTTAAAAAGCTGCTCAGACATGGAAAAGAACTGGGAAAAGGGGCATATAGCTAGTCTGAGACACTGAGACGGTGCTGAGGATTAGTGCTGAGTTATAGAAGCTTGGATGGATGTGGTAAGTAGTGGACCATTGTCTCCAGCAAGGGGATAAACACAAATAATAAATGATATGAGAACAGATGATGCTGCTGAGCAGAAAAGATGAACAATATGAGAATGGCCAACGAGGCCCACAACAACCAGCACAAGCTACACAGTTCAGAAATTCTCCTGAGCCAGAGCTGAGCGGCTCTCTCTCTGTCAGATTCTCCTGAGCCAGAGCTGAGCGGCTCTCTCTCTCTGTCAGATTCTCCTGAGCCAGAGCTGAGCGGCTCTCTCTCTCTGTCAGATTCTCCTGAGCCAGAGCTGAGCAGCTCTCTCTCTGTCAGATTCTCCTGAGCCAGAGCTGAGCTGCTCTCTCTCTGTCAGATTCTCCTGAGCCAGAGCTGAGCAGCTCTCTCTCTCTGTCAGATTCTCCTGAGCCAGAGCTAAGCAGCTCTCTCTCTCTCTCTCTGTCAGATTCTCCTGAGCCAGAGCTGAGCTGCTCTCTCTCTGTCAGATTCTCCTGAGCCAGAGTTGAGTGGCTCTCTCTCTGTCAGATTCTCCTGAGCCAGAGCTGAGCAGCTCTCTCTCTCTGTCAGATTCTCCTGAGCCAGAGCTGAGCTGCTCTCTCTCTGTCAGATTCTCCTGAGCCAGAGCTGAGCAGCTCTCTCTCTGTGTCAGATTCTCCTGAGCCAGAGCTGAGCTGCTCTCTCTCTGTCAGATTCTCCTGAGCCAGAGTTGAGTGGCTCTATCTCTGTCAGATTCTCCTGAGCCAGAGCTGAGCAGCTCTCCAGTCAGACTTCTGGGTGACTCCACTATGTTACCAGCTTTGTGGATTCAGTCAGGGAAGTTGCTCAGCTTTTCTGGATCTCAGTTTGATTATCTATAAAATGGGCATAAAATAATATCATGTACTTTATTAGGGCTGTTGTGACAAAGCAGTTACTTTGGGTAGAGAATTCAGAATAATGTTGGGCATGGAATAAGCTCCATGTTGAATTTTATTCACATATTTTTACACTTTTGAGGTTAAGTTGAGGAACATGAGAGCTCATAAAGTTACAAAAAACACAGCACGTAGCCAGGAGTGAAATTATCCTTGAAAAGCACAAACAAACTAGAGAAGCATCAAAAGATAAATGATCATCTCAGCTAACAAACATACCTATGACAGACATCCTTTTCCTGATGTTGTTGAAATCCAAAAAGGCAAGTAACTGATAAGTAACAGGTGTTCCCAATTCTTCTACTGTTATTGTCTCTGGGGTCCGAGACTTAAAAATAAACCCCAAATTTCTAGCAGCGGTAACTAGAGCTCCTTCATCGGGTGATTGAACTTGGTAAACCAGCTGTCCTAAAATGAAAAGAGACAAGCACATTCAGGGCTGAAGGGTAATAACTCATGTTCATAACTCCAATGCTAATCCCAAAGCATTCTTTAATACCCAACTTTGGCAGCAACTCTAAACATTTTTCTATCCTTAGATAATGTCCACTCACTAACCATCTGAAGCCCTGGGAGACCCCAAGTCTCTATGGTACCACCATGCAGTCCTTCCCCACCAAAGTATCCAAATGTACATTGTTTCCAAAGTAGCAGGATTCAAAAGGACTAAATCTATGAAAAGACAAAAAAAAAAAAATAAGAGCGTAAGAAAGGAAAGGTAGGACAAAGACCAAGATGGTTGAAAAGAACTTCAAATGTTATCAGTACTTGAGCTTTAAGTGTTAAAACTAAGTGCAGTGGCAACAAATAAGCAAATGAACGATGTGCGCTCTTATCCTTAGCGTGGTCTACGCTAATTTATTTTTAATGTTAAGATATATCATATACAAGAGATGTATCCAAAATGTAAGGGGAGACAAAGGAAGGCCAACAAAAGCTAAGTGCACAGATGTCTGTGAAGGAAGGCCAGTCAACTACAGTAACCTCCAAGACAAAAATGACTCCTGGAGACAATGAGATCAGACAGGCTATGATTCAATGAAGATGGAAGTCTGAACTATTATCTAACATGACCTTATAAAGCAAACATTGGCAAAACTACAAGTATCATACAAGTGTGCTGTTCTGTTTGGTGATCTTGGCATATTTTGATGAGCTGAGAAACTGAGTTGTCAAAATATTCCATTAGAAATACCCGGAAGTTTGCTCATACCTTTAATTCGAGCACGTAAAAGGCTGAGACAGGAGGATTGCCATGAGTTGAGGGCAGCCTGGGCTACAGAATAGCAGTCTGTCATCAAACAAACAAATAAACAAACAAACAAAAGAATAAGAAGCTTTAGCAATATAATTAAAATATTGTTGGATATATATGTTTAGAACACAGTACCCTCAAATTATAGAATATGCATTCATCTCAAGCATTTATTAAATGTTCATGAAAGTCAAGCATATACCAAGCCATTATCAAGCTTCAATAAATTTTAAAATTAATATAAGTAGATAAAATAAGTTTTAAAAATATACTAAAACTTATGTCATTTACTAAAAGAGAAAATAAAAGAAAAATCTTCCTACCAAGTGGTGGTGGCACACACCTTTAATCCCATCACTACGAGACAGAGGCAGGAGGATCTCTATGAGTTTGGGGCCAGCCTGGCCTACAAAGCAAGTTCCAGGACAACCAGTGCTACAGAAAGAAACCCTATCTCAGAAACAAAAACTCTCCCTAAAGTACTTGCGTTTCCCACTCTCTTGTTCTGAAACTTCACTCTGTCAGAGACCGAACCCACAGTCCCTCCAGATAACTTCCCCATAAAACAAATGCCCTATGCGTAGCAATATCCTCAACCAGGAGCTGAACTTTAAGTATTAAAACCAAATGTTAGATGTGAACTCTCTCCTTCTCTCTGAGTGACATTTACACAGTGAAGTTTCGTTTTGAAAGTTCCATAACATGTATGGATTTGTTTGAGCTTGACCTACACATTCCACAACAAAAGCTTTGAAACGAAAGCAAGTTCACATTACCTCAAAACACAACCCCATCGGTGGGATTTGGTGTCCAGAGACAAGAGGTAGAAACCATTGAAAACATGCCCGTTTCTAACTCTTGTCTCTTCGGAAATCCTTGTGGGTGGCAAGAGACATTGACCAGCCACAAGAAAGGCGGAAGAGTGACCACAGGAAAATGTTGAGTGTGGGGTGCAGACAGCTAGAACTCTATCATTCATGTACAGTGGGGATATAAAATGGTATAGTAATATTTTTTTTAAAAAAACAGTTGAACAGTTTCTAAGAAGTTGAAACATATCCTTATATGAAGAGCTGGAAATTTCCATTCTGAAGTATTTAGACATCGTCCTTCCAATTTTTTAAACAAATAATTTTTGGCAACTTTACTCACAAAAGCTGGAATAATCTAACTGTGTATTAACAGAGAACTAGAAAAGGTTGTGGCATGTTCACACAGGGAAATGCTACTTTAATAAAAAGGAAATTAGTAACTGAGATACCAGTACCAATGACAGAACACGGCACACAGAGTATATACTGTACAGTTCTGCTTATGTGGAGGACAAGAACGGCAAACTCATGTTTAGTGATAGAAATCATGGCAGAGCTTGGGTGGGCTAGAGTTTCTAGAAACTGAATGGGAATGTCAGGAGTAACTTCGCTGCACTGATGGAAGAGATTTACGTCTTGATCTGAGCAGTACGTCTAGGGATATTTGTAGCTGTCAAAGCTAACCCAACTTTAATGTTTATGCGTGTGCATGCATGCGTGTACTTTGAAGATCTGGGCACTTCAGTGCATCGACTTGTAGCACAATGTAAATTTTTAATAATGCCAGAATTGAAAATGAATCTACAAATGTGAGAACTATCTGAAAGATAAAATGCCAAATTGATCAATAAAGAAACAAAGATAGAGGAGGAAAAATCATAGTTCAAAACAATTGCAAAAGAAAATGAGGGCAGAGGTAAGAGAAAGAAAGTACCAATAGTCTCCAAACTGAGTCAACAAATGGGAACCGAGTCTTGGAGGCCTCGTTAGTAAAACTACCTAAGAGCTCCATTCGGCACCGCTGCACCACTGTGCTCCTTCTCCGGCCAGCTCACTCCGAATGACAGGCTGAAGCAATACTTCTTCTATGGATGCATCCTTTAAAATATTTTTTGAGGCTCAAGCCACCTCAAAAAAGGGTCAAGACCTGAGTCTGGGACCCAAGACCAGAGGTGAGAGAGGGCAGTCGCATCAGACTACCACGGCTAGGAGGGCAATGAGAAGGCGAGCCTGTACATAATTCTCTCTCTAATAAGAGCCCTGGCAGACTCCTTGTCCTAGCCCTGGAAAAGCAAGACAGTAACACAGGTGACATGACTCCCAGAACAGAGACCCTACATCCAGAAGGTCAGTTACATGATCTTCTTCATCCATACAATCTTGAGCAACAGATTGAAGCAATAAATGCCATTCACCAAGCAGGAATTCTCTCACACAAAGAGGAACAGACAACCAGAAATCACCAAACATTTGAGAACAACACGAAAGTTAGATGCAGAAGAGGGGGAGGGAGGGAGGGAAAATGGGAGGGAGGGAGAGCAGAAGAGAAAAGACAGAAAAAGAGAGACAAAGACAGAGAAAGACAGAAAGAGAGAAAACACTCAATAAAATAGAGTATACTAGATGAAACAAAAGCAAATTTCAAATTAAGTATAATTAATATCCTCAATGAGATCTAAAGAATATCATAACATTAATGGAAAACAGATTGCTATTAAAATGAAATAGGGTTTGGGAAATGAAATAAGCTCAAAAAGCAGAAATAAAAGAGACCTCCTTCAGGCAATTCCCAGAAGGAAATATAATAATTCCTTGTGGTGTTAATATTATAAAGATCAATTAAAGCCATAAATAAAATTATGTGGATCTTCAAAGCAATTAAAATCTAAAGAATGGGTTAACCCAGCACTTATTACTTCCTTGGGTAGTAATTTTAACTTAATATTTGGTAGCAAAAGGAAACAAAACTTACAGGTGAGACCATTAGACTTCAAAGGAAGAAGTTGATTCTCTGGCATCATCAATAGCCTCCCAGCATCAAAATGTAAAGTAAGCCAGCTTGTTTTGGTGCATTTTATGAACTTGAGCTCCACCAACCAGGTAGCATGTAAAAGGCCTTGATCAGCATAATGACCACAGTGTTTTAATATAAGTTTATCCCCATTCTATGGTCATCTTTATCCGTTAGACGTTCATGTGCTATGTGACTCAACTGTGTCATCCATTTGTTCTGGGTACTAGAAGTTTCACAGCCAAATGTGGTGCTCAATCAAAAGAAGTATTTCATCCGGTTGAAGGACATATTTGGAGCTTGCTTTCTTTATATATTTTTCTCTGTAGCTTTGGAGCCTGTCCAAGAACTAGCTCTTGTAGACCAGGCGGACCTTGAACTCACAGAGATCTGCCTGCCTCTGCCTCTCGAGTTCTGGGATTAAAGGTGTGCACCGCCACCACCACCCAGCCTGGAACTTTCAATTGGTACTGTAACTTTTTCTTTAAAGTATTTATGGGGACCAGAGTGATGACTCAGCAGTTAAGAACACTGGCTGCTCTTTCAGACAATCTGGGGTTCACATTCCAGCACCCACATAGCAGCTCACACCTATCTGTAACTCTAGCCCCAGGTGATCAAACCCCCTCTTCTGGCCTCCATGGGAACTGCACACAAGTGGTATACAGACTCGCATGCAGGCAAAACACCTATACACGTAAATAAAATTAATACAAAATAAAAATATTTCCTTGTTTATGAGAAGCATCCAGGATAAAAACAAACCGTTTGGAATAGTCTACCTTTATTTAGTTCAGAAATCCTTCCATTTTAATATCAGTGTTTATCTTTGTTATATTCACTTACCTGCACTATCCTCCTCTGACATTACAGTGTGGCAGAGAGCAAGCAAGCGAAGGAATTCGTGCACTTTGGGGTCCCCCAGTTCAATGGCTTCCATCAGACTGCGGTCAGAGAAATGAAGCACTCTTTCTGACTGAGATTTGCCTGGGATGTCCACAGCCTCCTTTTTCTGCAAGAGAACACCACCACCGACTCAAACTTTTTTCAACAATAATCCATTGTTGTCTTTTCATTTTTGACCTTTGTACTCTTCATGGGGCTGTAATCACTTTACTTTAAAAAAAACTACAACCATTAATTAATCCCGGATTGTTTGAAAGATATAAACTCTATATCCATTCACATGCTGCTGTGTAGCCAAGTAAGGTTTCCATCCCAGAGGGATGTTCATAAAGACACAGGATGTTAAGGAGGAGGAGAAACGTTCCACCCTGCAAGGAAGATTAATCTTAAACTCAGCGAGTACACAACTCAGAATAGCTTCAGGAAGTCCCTGAAACCAAACAGATTCAATAGACCCCTTCTTCCACAAGTATATAAGCAGTAAAGATGTGTATAGGCCGTGAAGGACACTCACAGACCAGAAACACTGCCTGAAAGGGGAAGAGACCAGCCAGGCTACCTGGAAGAGACTCAGACCAACTGAATTACCTGGAAAGGACAATCTACCCAGCTGCCTGTAGGTTGTGTGGGTTTTCAGCTTTTGTGAGTTGTCACCACTCTAAGGTGGGTTCTGGTGACGTAGCCGTCTGCGATAGTCTGCTCCTGCAACCCCTCACCTATTTTCCTATGAATACTCATACCCCAATAAAACCCATTGGCCCACCAGGACAGACCTTGGTGGTATCATTACTTTGGCCTGTCACCGGTTTTCTTTCTGGTGTGAGTAGGGTTTTGTCCTCATACCCTTAGGAATAGTTTCACACAGCACATTCACCATATACTTTTGTCTATTTGGGAACTCTAACCTGATCTCCAGCTTTTGACCTTTTGTTGATTTCATATGGTCACCCCTCATCTTTAGGACAATTATATTGTAATTTTAGGAATTTTATTATGACAGTCTTAAAAAGTAATAAAATGGACATTTCCCTTCACAAACAGATTGTATCTCTCAACTTCTCACTTTATAAGGGCACTACAACCATTCAATTACTTTGGCCCTCCACTGCATTCCCGTATCCAGGCTGATAACACATGCCATCTACTTTGTAACCAAAATTAAGGATCCCCTCCAAAGATGAAATCATATGCATATTATCCAGTTAATGGTCAAGTTTCACACTGTGACTAGATTTCCTTTTCTTTGGCTTCAAAGTCTGAATCCATGTGCATCTCACAGGGATGGTGAAGTACAACTGCCTGGACATACCCCCTCCATGTCCAGAATCCCTTTATATTCCATCCTTAATTTAGGGGAATGCTGATTTTCATGTATTCTTGTTGTTCAAGAGTTTCAATGCGTCCTTTTGAGGGATGAATAAATGATGCTTTTGGCAACAAACTCCTTTCCCCCTTACCATGGTTTTATTTGCTCCCTGATGCAGTATTTCCAGGAGCTATGGGGCTGAAGGGCTACGGAGCTCCAGGGGTATGCTCTGCCTAGAGGCAGCTGCCACACTTTCAGTCCCTCTATCGCCAAATAGCTTGGACCACCCATAAAGCCATCTAGCAGAGGGCAAAAAAATTACATTTGGGGCTGAAGCTTAAAGCAGCGTTGAGCTCGCTCACTATTCCATGGCATCAATCAGGTCCTATGGGACCACAGGAACCCTAACTAGTTGTCTTGACCCTGTCCCCCACATCAAGTACCTTGCAAGAGGCCAAGGAAGATGGAGTGACAGGGAGAACTAAGTAGTTCCAGTTTTCTACCAGCAACCCTGTCCCTGCCAGCTCTAAGAGAAATGAGACTTGGTAACACTGAGGGACTTGGCAAAGATCCCTTGGAACCTCAGAGGCAGAGGGTAGGCATCCGTCAGAGCCAGGTCCACAAACTGACATCAAACAGCCCCAGAGTCTGTACCAACTGCACTTGATAAGCCTGGGTGGGCTAGGGAAGTCTGCACGCCAGTGGGAAGATCCAAACACTTCTCTCCACTACGTCTGTGGGACCCTGGGTGCCTGTCATCATACACTCACTGAGGTACCCTGTCCTGGTGCCAGCAGAGCAGCCAGGGCCCTGTGCTTAGCACTGTCCCAAGAGGAAAGAAGAATAGATTGGGCTTCTCCACAACAGGGGCAGGCTGGTGATTGGGGCTAGAGCACCAGAGACCAATGCCATCTGAATTTCCCAGCTGGGCCCCTGGTGTGACACAGAGACCCAGCCTCCCCCCCAAACCCCCACCTCAGGATGACCATTACAAGGAGAGGAAAGGAGAGCTGAGAAGTCAGCCATGTTAGTACAATGGCAAGATGGATTGGTGACCCCAAAATAGACATCTCCAATAGGCAAAATCCTGCTGCCTGAGCAGCAAGGCCATATCCTGCATTATGGGACTTCATGTCCCTGCCAGTCCCCAGACCATAGGTGCAGGACATGCAGCTCATTCCCACTCCCACGACCTGGGCTCTGGGTGAACTATTTAGTAAAGTGGGAAAAAGAGACATGGGACAGGGAGGGGTCCTGGTGAGGGACTTGCAATAAGAGCAGGCTGCAGAGTCAGGGCCAGCAGCCCTCACTGGTGTGTGGCCTTGTAAGGCTGAGAGCATTTCTGTCAGCTTCTACTGCTTGTGAAGCCACCAATGTTGACCTCTTGGTGTCGAATCTAATTGTCTGTCCCACCAGGTCAGTGAGTATGTCTTCCTGGCCAGCATGGAGATGGAGGTGCAGATTAACCGGTAGTTATGGGTCCTCTTCTGCTCATCGGTCTTGAACTTCCCTTTCTTCATGTTCTCTCTGAGACAAACCTCACAGTTTACAGTCTTGGCTTCCACACACTTCAGCAGGGTTAGCTAGTACTTACCGCCACTCATGGGTTCACTGGGCCTTCTCAGTCCAGTCTTCTCTCCACCATCTACCTTCTACCATCTCCATCTCCTTCTCCCCAGGGCTGCTGAACCCTGCTGGCTTGGCTTGGGCTGATAGAAAATGAGGAACCTTTCCCACCATATGTAAGTGCCATGGGACTCAGTTCACTACCCTCAGCAAGGTACAGCAGGCCTGTGCTGATAATGGGAGCCAGGTCACTGACCTCAGCACCCAGTCAGCTGTGATTGTCTCCCAAAAGCACCTTGGTAATGTGGGAGATGCCAGGCCTAGAAGGCTGTGTTGACCTGACAGAGAAGATGGTGAATGAAAGTATTGCCAGTCTTGGAAGCTGTGTCTGTGTTCTCATTGGTAGAGGTGGGAAGGGTGACCAGTATGCGGGCACAGTCACAACGGGACTCCCACCCCACAGCTGGTCTTGATAAACAAGAACTGATAGATCATTATGAGATTCTTGAAGCTTCTCAACCAAGACGTTTATGATGTTGGGCTGCATCACCAACACTGCCTATCTGAAGAACTAATGATCTCGACTACTCCATCCTCTCTGCATGTAGCTAATGGCAGAACTGAGTTCGGCATGCCATCCTTGTCACTTAGTTGTCCTTGCCATGGGAGTGCTGCTGAGGTGGGCACATTGCAGCTTGACTGCACCCCTTACCGGCTGCCAGCTCTTCCCCCTGCTGCATAGGGTCCTTGATAGAGCTGTGCTTGTCTAGAGAGGCTGGTAGCTACTGGACAATGTGGATAGGAGTCAAGGGAACCCCACTGAGGCTGCTTCCCAGAGGTTTCACCAATGGATTGAGTTTGCTGGGAGAACTATGCGTTTGAACTTGTAGGCATGAATCAGTCACCTCCTCCGTAACACTTGTGTGGGTGCCCTTAAAGTTAGCTAGGGCCCTGTCTGTCTCCAGTACCAGTGCAGGGGAGGGGGGTCTTGCCTCTGTGTTGATTGATCTTCTCAAGGAGCTGTGACTCATGACACTCGTCAGTCTGAATTGGCTCTGGTTTTGTTACTCTCATCACTGCAGGGCCTCCATGGCTGCTTGTCAGTTCACCTTCAGTACAGATAGCCTAGCGTCATGCTTAATCCTGTGACTGGATACCACTTTCAGTAGCAAAGCCTGCATGCTTCATGGTGACCCATCAGGCTTCATCTGTCTACTCCTCCTCCCCCAACCCAGGGCTCATGACCAATATGGTGACTTTTCAGCCCAACCAGCTCAAAGATAGGCCCGCAGATGACAATGCAGCCTGCACTGTTTCTTGGAGAGGTGATGTGCTTCCGGCCTGGCATGGCAATTATGTCCCTTGACGTGCTTGGGAGCATTGCCAATTGCATAGCTTGGCTCCCAGGATCGAAGGCCTTTAGTGACATCTTTCATGTGGCCCAGGGTGGGGTCCACATCCATATTTCTGCAGTTCAGTAACATACTAAGCATGAGTGTTGCAATAGCTGAGAGTCAGCGGATGGCAAAGGTTGTGGCAGTCACAATGTCATCTTTAGTCTTATTTCCCACCAGTGTAGAGACCTCACCTTGCTGAGAAACCTGTACTTTTCCATCCATTTGAGCAGGAAGATGAATCCATATGCAGCCCCTGGCATTTAATCTCAAGGTCACAGAATGCCACTTGTACCCTTTGACACCAAAATTGATGGGACATCCTCACCTGACTAAATTCATTTTGAGAGCAAAATCTGACCTGAAATAGTGTGTGTCTTGCTGTAGTCCCTTTTGAACTACTAATACTTATGAATTAACATTTGCTATTGCAAACATAGTAATGCATTCTGCTGGTAAGCACACTCTTAAATCTCACTAAACATCGCTAAAGAAAGCGGTGGGTACAACGTATTATTTTTCTACAACCCAAAACTTGGGAATTTCTAACCATTCTTCCCTAAATTTATTACTGTCATGTATTATCATTTGGCATTTGATTCTGAAGTTAAAAGAACAGATGATCTTCTAACTACTTTTTAAAAGAAAAACAATGCTGAGAGAAATTATCCATTCTGAGATGTGGTTTGTCAACACCTGAGGTAAAATTGCAGCCAGGTGCAGGCTCTTTCATCCTCAAACCAGCTTTATTCTAAAATGAGTAATACTGAATAAATATTATTGATAGTGGGCTAGAAGGCAGGCTAACAGCTTTATGAATTATGGGGCATACAGATCCTAACAAGCATCTGGAACAGGCGCTATTTTTCCCATTTTAAGATGAGAATCTGAATTGTCAAGGCCAGCTAGAGAGGAAGTGGCAAAGTCAGAACTGAGCAGAATTTTCTGCTTTAAATATTTTGTAGCTGCATCTTCTTAATCTAGCTCTTGATTATTTCTGTACCCAAACCCAATTTAATAACCACTACCATTTATCATGTTTGCATATACTAGCTTTTATCATGTAAGCATTTGTTACATCTTGAATGTAATGAATATTGAATGTCCTTGAAAAGTCCACGTATGGAGAGTTTGGTGTCCAGAGGGGCCATGTCAGGCAGTTCTATGAACCTTTAAGAGGAGGCAATCCTTGTGGGAATGACTTTGATCATTGATACTATGTCCTTAAAGGGATTAGCTGCCTCTTTTTTTTTATCTGATTCAAAATGTAACTGTTTGCAATATCTAGCAACCTGCAGATACCCATGCATTTTATGTAGTAATTCCATTTCTTAAAATGCATTCCACAGGACACCCCAACATTGTGAAGCAACATACGTATCCAGTTTTCCCCTGAGTTTTCTTTACTACCAAACTAAAAGAAACATTTAAATTTCCACCAGTGCTTCTTTACATATATTGTAGGACATAGATATTCTTTATATATATTGTAGGATATATATATTCTTTATATATATTGTAGGACATATATATTCTTTATATATATTGTAGGATATATATATTCTTTATATATATTGTAGGACATAGATATAGCAGGGCATCATTTAACAATTGAAAATAATAAGCACTTAAAATTGATCTCTTAAGGTTTCTGAGGCTGAAGGTTAAGGAGGAGTGTTTATATCCTACCACTACATGTTTATAAACAGTGAAACACATTTGTTCGCATATGCAGAAATGTCTCTAAAGGTTTGGAAACTGTGTGATCAAGGTACCTAGATTAGAGGAAATTTTGAACTATGTGAATCTATTTCTTTTTGTATTATACATTACATGTCTCGTGGTGGGTGATACAAATCAGGCCTTTAGGAATGTGTCATACCTTAAAAGCATATACAGTTTAAAATTAAAACAGAGAATGAAATGTGTGTCTTCTCTACCTTAGTTATTTCTTTCTTCTGGTCCAGGTCCTCTAGTACTTCACCTGCTAAACAAACATTGAAAGTAAGTAGTAAGTAAAATTGAAGCTAGTTTAGATACTTAACTTTAGAAAATAAACCTAGTATTTTGTTTTGTTTGGGTTTTGGTTATTTTACATTTTTGTGAAACTATAATATAATTACATCATTTACCTCCTCCCTTTCCTCTCTCTAAATACTCTTATATACCCCTTCTTTCTCTCTTTAAATTAATGGTCTCTTTTTCCATTAATTGCTATTGTATATATAAATAAATATACATAAATATAAATATATCTCTAAACACAGCCTGCTCAGTCTGTATAATGTCACTTGTATGTATGTTTTCTGGGCTGACCATTTGTACTGGATAACAAATTGGTGTGCTCTTCCCTGAAGCACTACTACTAGCTGAAATAGAATTTCAAATATTGGCCCAATATTTATAGCCCCATGCATGGCAATTAATGTAATGAGATGCTTATGCTTAAGATAAAGCTAAAATAAGTAGGCATTAAAAAGAAAATAAAGAGACATGTATCTCCATCTTAGGCATCACTCAGCCCTCATCAGAGCAGCTTTGTTTTACAGCAGATGGTGATTAAGCCAGAGACCCACAGCTGAGAGGCTGTGGAATGCTCAGTCCTGGAGAAAGCACCTGTATCACACCTCATTTGCCCAAGGCTCAGGGGTCATGTCAGAGGAGGGGACAGAGAGATTGTAAGAGCCATAAGACATGGATGACTCCAAGGAAACTGTATTCTGGACATACCAGGGCAGGTATGAACTCAGAATAGTTGAGACACCATGCCTAAGACCTGCATAATCATGCATAGGTCATATAAAACGCCAGTGTGGAGAGGGGATGTGATCACCAAGTCACACTCCCAGATAAGGATCTTTTGTCATTTGATAGCTACTGGCAGAGGGAAAGTCAGTTTTCTTTATGGGTGCAGCCTCCAGTGGGTAGAATATCCTTCAGTAAAGGCCACACATCCAAGAGTAGATATATGGGTTAAAGAGTTGATGATGGGTTAAAAAAAAAAATGAAGACACCAGGTTGGGTGGGTAGGGAAGGTGGCAGGAATCTAGGAGTAATCCTGAGATGGGGTGAACGTGATCAAAACGCATCGTACGAAATTCTCAAGGAACTAGCAACAAATGAACAAACAATAATAAAATGGGGAACACTGGGTGATAGTGTTCCCCATAAGAGCCATAGACTCACAAAACCCCAGTGCCTGCCCTGGGAAACCTCCTTTTGATCTGGTGGTCAGGGTGAGTCCACGGGCCTTAGGAAACAATATAGATAGGCATTGCTGTTGGTTATCTCCCAGAACTTAAAGGCAAAATCCTACACTAAAGACACCAGACACAGGACTTAGAGGAATCAAGCTGGAACTAACCTGGAAGACTCTTCCCTGAGAACTAATTTTAATAGTATATGAAGATATTATGTGAGCTTTCAAAGGGGAAAAAAGAATGCTTATTTTACACTGCTGTGTGATGGAAGTATACACTTACTTTTATTTTTCAGGGGTCACAGTTAAGAGATTACCTTGAGGCTCAGAAGAGACTTTGGGCTTTTGAAGTTCTCTAGGAGTGTTGAATACCATAGGAACTTTTGAAGTCAGATGGAGCACATTATGTATCATGAGCTGGCCATGAGCCTAAAGGATGGCCATGAGCCTTAGGGAGCAGGGCTGAATGTCATAGTTTGAGTATGGCATGTCACTCATAGGCTCCCATGTTTGAACACCTGGTTTCCAGCTGGTGGCACAGTCTGGGAAGGTTGTGAAACCTTTGGGTGTTTTTCTAACCTTCCCCTGGTATTTGAAGGGCTGATACTATTGAGTAGGACTTTTTTTTTTTTTACAGTAGTGAGGGATTTGCATCCACCTGTACCAGACACTTACATCATCACCTTCACCTTCAACAACCTGGCATGAGGAAGCCTTTAAATCAAACTTTTATGGATAAGAAAGTAGAAGAACAAAGTCAAAAGTGGAATGACTATATTATAAAAAGTCAGCATGGTGGGAATTTATAACCATGTCTTTTTCTTCACATATAACATCGTGACAATGATATTTGATATTTGCTTGTGTTTTCTCTGGGGTGCAGGTCTAAGCTATGAAGGTATCTCGCCTGCCATGCAGGAGGAGTCCTTGAGCTAGTAATGAATCTAGTGAACCTCCTGAAACACAAATCTCGGGTTCACATGGTCATGGCCCTATCATGATCACACAGGCATTCATTCTAATAAAATGATGAAAAGAAGATAAACAATTGTGTCTTTGTACTAAATGGTCCCATTGCAGGACTAGTGATAAACAGAAGAAAAAATAAAGTCTAAGAAGATAATAGTTCTGAGTCCAAACACAAGATGTAAATAAGTGTTCTGGCTAGTTTTATGTCAACTTGACACATGTTAGAGTCAGCAGAGAGGAGGGAGCCTCAACTGAGAAAATGCCTCCATAAGATCAAGCTGTGGGTCACTTTTAAAGTCAGTGATTGATGTGGGAAGACCCAGCCCACTGTGGGAGGTGCCATCCCTGGGCTGGTGGTTCAGGGTTCTATTAAAAAAAAAAAAAAAAAAAAACAGCCTGAGCAAGTCATGTGGAGCAAGCCAGGAAGCTGCACCTCTCCCTCCATGGCCTCTGTGTCAGCTCCTGCCTCTAGAATCCTGCCCTGTTTAGTTCCTGGGCTGACTCCCTTTGGTAACGAACAGTGATGTGGGAATGTAAGACAAATAAGCCCTTTTCTCCCTAAGTTGCTTTGATCATGGCGTTTCATCACAGCAACAGTAAACTAAGACGACAAGTCAGAGTGAAAAGCTACAATTTCCCAAAGCCCAGATCTATGATTCAAAACAAGATTAAGCTGTGCCCAAAAAAACAATTCTGAACAGTCTGGAGGTGTGCAAGAAAAACATGTTTCAAGGGCATAAATACATTATAAATTATAATGCATATAAATCAGGGCCAAAAGAGAATACTTAACCCTTTCCATTCTTTCCTGTATACTATGAGGGAAATTATAAACTTTCACAGGCTTTTTAGAATATGAACATTTACAAAGATCTTGAGACTTCTACTTGAAAATGTCAAAAAGTTGTCTCTAAAAGTAGTCTGCAATAAACATTTCTACAAATGGCTATTGGTCCGCTTGTCTAATAATTTCAAACTGCTTCTCATAAATGATGCTACTATGTTAATATGAAGCAAAAGGATTCCCAAATTTTATAATATCCTCTAATATTCTAAAATATTCTTACTTACACTACTATTTAGGTCAAGGCAGTATTCTTAGAAAGTCTCTGAAAATAATGTCCATACATTTTAAGTAATGGTTCTATGCTGTTTACTAGGAATGATGGAACCATAAGGCATGCAAGAGTGCTTAGACTGGAAGTCACCATGTCTATTTCCAAAGATGGCAGGATATGCATCAAGGAGTACAAGAGAGCTTAGGAAACAATTACTGCAGGGTTGATGTGGTGGGGTTCAAAGAGAGGGAAGTCAAAGGCAGAACAGTGTTTCTCGATCCCTTGTTTTCCTTCAGAGTCAAATCCTGCTTTAAAATATTTGGCAAATATCCTTCCTGTTAGGAGACCAAAACAAAAAACAAAAAAAAATGTAGTCTTTCTTGGAACTCTTTGACTTCGCAAAATGTCTGACTTCCATGAATTAAGGTAAGAGATCCAGAAGAACACTGTGGAAGGCTGCATTGGATTCCCATGTTCTCTATGGAAGAAACTATCTATAAACTAGCTAATACCAGGTTGAGAAGGGCCAGGTATAAAAAGGATGCTTGAAAACCCAAATACAGATTATTTATCTACATAGAAGGATGCATAGGAGAACTTGGCTATGAAGGAGCCCTAGAAAGTATGCACTTCAGGAAATAAATATTAAATTTCATCACAAATACATGTATTGACCTTGGTTCCACAGCAAACAGCAGAGGAAGCAAAAGACATTGGCTTAACAAGATAAATAATGCTACCTAGAACTCATCCTTCCAGGGAATTGGGCCTCTGGAGCACTACAGAAAAAACCACATGAAAGAGCATCAAAGGGAACTGTCTCTACCCATGAATGGCAACAAATCCTAAGTTTCATCAAATTGTTCTAAACATGTACAATAACTAGTTATGGGTATCCATTACCTGCCATGCATCATGGCAATGTTTAATAAGAAAGTCATGATGATTTGGGTAATGGGATATATTTTTTAATGATGTTGCTTATTTATTTATTAAGTTATCACTAAGAAGAAGAAACTATTCCCTTACCATAGACTCTCCCATTAATGGAACATTTTTTGAAAGTCATGATGTTTTGAGTGAGAGTTCCTGTTTTGTCGGAGAAAATATACTCAATCTGGCCCAGTTCTTCGTTGAGTGTGGTTGTCCGGGCTTCGGCAGGCATTGCTTTGGCAGTGTAATACATCTTCCGGTCCCAGTTTATAAAATAACTGTGTCCCAGACGAATTACTTCCACACTGTGGTCCGTTAAGATGAGAAAGAAAGAAAAGAAAGAAGGAGGGAGACAGGGAGGCAGGAAGGCAGGGAGGGAGGGAGGCAGGGAGGGAGGGAAGGAG